>JAOUZG010003378.1:2338946-2356902 GCA_026289955.1 Argiope argentata
GTGTGTGTGTGTGTGTGTGTGTGTGTGTGTGTGTGTGTGTGTGTGTGCTGGACCTGCACTTGAAAATAATATTTACGCTTTTTTATTTATTGTTGTTTTTCATCTTTACTTTATTTCCAAAATGATTTTTTAGCTTTTATTGCCTTACCCGGAGTACTATTTGATGTGCATTTTACTTCTGCAATTTCATCATCACCAATTAGCCCGTCCGGATGCAGCTAAATATGCAAAATTCAAATTCTTTTACAAAAGTTTACTAATTTAGTTTCCATGGTTGTAGTAGTATTGGGTGAAACAAGTGTAGGTTGTGAAGGCGCAGATGACCACAGCTGTAATGATAAACAAAATAAAACAAAATAAAAACGAAAAGCAGAAAAAAAATAATGTGAAGGGGGAGATTTGATGACGGAGTGAAGGTCAAATAATAAAAGTAACAATCAATCACATGATAAAACGAGCATTTAGTGTGTATTCCTCGGTGAATGGGAGGAGTTAAAGGAACATTGGATGGGGGAGTTCAAATTATTTTTCCAATTTTAAGCCTAAAATATTGTTTGTACTCATTCTCTTAATTTGTTATTTTTTTAATTATACGCATCGGAAAGAAGATACCAAAACGAATGTTTTTCAGTTGCCATTTTTGTTTATTTATGATAGATTTTTTTTAAAAAAAAATTGTTTAAATGGTGCCTTTGAAATTTTTTGAATAAATATTTAAAAATACTTAGAGATGTCCGAGAAAAAAAAATTCCTTTGGATGAAACCTGTGTTTTTATTCCTTTTACCCATTGCAGAACGACTTCATAAGAAAGAAATCGTAATAGCAAACATGTAATAGCAATAGAAAGAAACATGGGCACAATATTTTTCCATAGGATAACATTACGTTTAAAAATTGTAGGTGGCGTGTATACGGCACCCTTAAAAGGGACGTGTCTAGTATTTTGAGGTTCTTAGTCACCGAGCCATAACGATTTGGCCATTACCGAAGTTGGATAAATGCCCGTCCTTTCCCTAATCTTGTTATGTTTGGAAACGCACGGCGTAGTCGCTTTATGTACTCCAACATCAGCCGCACAAGTGCAGTGGTTTTGTTCCTAGGCGAGCCCATTGTTATAGATGGAGTGTGGTCATAATGTAAAGTCTCTTCGGTGTAATTGGACAGATGCTGGGAAAGATGATTAGAAAGAGAGAGATCTAGGAAGACCTAAAAATCAAACTTCTACAAAATACATTTGCTACGCAATTTTCCTTTGATAATATGTATGCTGTTTTCTTATTTGTAATAAATTTTGTTTTCCAGAAATAAGAAAAATGTAAGTTTCAAATAATCTATACAATTTTTGACATTATTTATTTAATTGTGGCCGATAGATTAAAAAAATCCATCTTTCTACAATTTCTCCTGATGGCCTTACGAAAACATGAATAGGTAACATCTGGAATCTTATATTCAACTGTCTAAAAATGGTGAGGTTCCGATTGTGGGGACTTCTACTGCATATTTAAAAAATTAAACTGAAACCATAATGTTTTTGTTTTTTTTGCAGTTGCCAAATTTATGTTTTGAGATGTTGTGAGGAATAATAATGCTCTCCAAATAACCAGATCATATAAAATATTTGAAGATTTATTTCATATCAGGAATACTTAAGTTTATTATATATACATTTATTTATACTAGCAATACTTAGTTACATACGACTAATATTAATAAGTTTTTTTTAATATGTAACGAAACAAAAGGATAATAGAAACTGATTTTTCACTCTAAATTCAAATCACAAAAATCGGAAAGGAAATTTGAATATCGTGATATTGTTCCTTATTCAACAGTTTCAAATATTTGGAAGAATATATAAAAATTGTATGCTTTCAACTATAGTAACTGAAATCATCCATAACTTCTTGAGCCCTCTTATTTGTCTTTTATGCTTCTTTCGAGCCCTTTATACTTTTTTGATTTAGAGATTAAAAATTTATGCCAAATTTCAATAATATATAGTAATATTTTAATAATGTCTATATTCAATTTTTATCTATTTTGTGAGGGTTTTTTTAGTTATCTTCACATTCACATGGAAGTGCAAAGAGAGAGACTTTCCTCAGAAGAATTTTGTCCAAAATTTATGAAAAATCTACAATAATGAACATAAAGACTGCATGCGAAATTTCATCCCTGCAGCTAATTACAGATTAATATTTTATTCTGAAACAGACAAAAAAAAATTCAACTCAGTGAGATCTAAAACTTAGTAATTCATCAAAATGGTTCTTACAATATTCCACACATAAGAAAATAAAAATAAATAATTACATTCGAAAATTCTGTTGAAAGGCATCAAAATATGTCATAATAATATTAAGTCAGAAAAATCATATTCTTATTTTTCGACTCCATTCTAGCCAAATTGTCATAAAAACTATCAAAACAGGAAAAAAAATACATAAGTCCAATTTTACTGGTTTTTGCTGAATCGGCTATCCAAAACAAGCCTCTTTTACACTCAGATATGTTTGAGAATAGGGAGTGGAGTCGGGGAAGAAGTTATTAATGTGAGAGAAAAACCTTAAATTAAAAAGGTGTAGGCATTACAAAGACCTATAAAATAAATTGTCAAATGTTGTAATAAAATAATAATATAAGAAGTAAATTTTTAAAAAGCATAATCTCAGAAAACTGTATTTCATTTTTCAGGAATTTGTACGAAAGTTTTGAAATTTCCAAGTGCATTTTACATTAAAAAAAAGAATAAGGTGCAAATATTTCAGATCAATAACTGCGTGGTGTTTTTTTTTTGGGGGTGTGTGTGAAAATTTTGATTTTGTTGGAGGAAAAAAACAGAGTTGTCGAAAAAATGCTTTTCTGCCAATCAAAATTTTTGATAGAAAAATAATCCTATTCTAAAAATGTTGCTCCTCAATTTCAATTGTATTATAATAATAAATTTTCATAATAAAAAGAAGGAAAAGCTATGTAAATAAGTTTGAAGATAGGAAGAGAAAGATCTTCGAGGTGATTTGCACTCTGAAAACAAAGAATAGTCACCAGAAGAGGAATGAAGCCTTTTAATTAGTACAAAAGATTGAAATAAAATTTATTTTTAACCACTCTTTTGAAAATAAACCATTACAACATCATTTTACATCATGGAAAAACTCTTTTCATGTAAGATTTTTTTTTCTGTCCTCTAATTCCGATTCATAGAGAAGCACTTACGTGCATTTTTCGATAAAAATGTTTTTTTCAACAAAGTAGGGTTTAAAAAAAAGATAAATATCATTTTTAGTTATTTCCTTCTACGTTATAGAATTTGCAGGAAGTTTACAGAAATCACAGGAATTTGTAAAAAATTATCTATTTATGTCTTTTATCGGAATACATTTTTAAAGGGCTATTTTTAAGAGTAGAAGACAAATTTACTGTTTCGCTTTTTTTGAAATTCTCCAGCTTTTAAAAAAGAAAGTGAAGGATTTTCTATTGCATTGGGAAATCATTCCATGCCTTTATACTCTACAATAATTTTATTTTTTAAATTTTATCTTGGGTGTTTTTTTTTTGAAAATGATTTTTATAATGTTCTTTATGTACATTCAATACATTTTGAAACCTATTAAATGTAGCATTAAAACCAATTTACTTATAAGAAGCAAATTTAACTACCATTTAAGTACTTTATGAAATAGTTTTTTGTTTCACTTTAAAATTAATAAAAATGAAAAGTTAATTCAAGTTAAACTAATTTCTAGTTATTTATGGTTATTCAAAAAATTTCAGGAAAAAATCATGATGAGTTTAGTAATGACATGAATTTCTATATTCAGGACGATTCAAAAGAAAAAATCCAGAAACAAAAAAAAATCGCTAGAGACTTACAGAAACGTCCCAGGATAAGTTTGTGCAGACAATCTTGAATTGTAGCTCACTCGAACCATGCGGCGTAAGCCTATAGCTATGCTAGGCAGAAAGTAAAAGGTAGCCAGTATCTATGGCAACTATCTATCTAACATATCGACCAGCAATGAAGCTCTAATTATGTGACAAAAAAGGTTTTTCATTTATCATTTTACCTCTAATGCTCAATTACTTCCCTGTTCCAATAGCTGCAAGATGCTCACATCCATTATTAATAAACAAAGACAATAACTTCTATAAAAAGCTATCAAAAAATGGCAAATTTCCCATTAATTATCTAAAATTCCCATAACATGTTTTTAGCAAACTGCCTTTTAAATTTATCTGAACATAAAGAATCCAAGATTAATTTTGTATCTTCTGATGTTATTAAAATAAGATCTACTTTCAGTTTAAAATTCTGGGTTAAATGCGTGTAATTTCCGGCAAGGCGAATTTTTAAACAGTAAATATTTTTCAAATGTAGTCTAAAGTATGTCTTGATTCGCAACAATATTTCAATTATGTATGATCTTTTGTATTTATGCAGTCAAAAAAGGCTGAGTAAGAGATCTTTCATATTTTATGTCATTTTGTCTTCAATCGCTAAATTACTTCCCATTAGCAGTTGTATAAAAGTGAACGAAAAAATCATGAATTTTTTCTCTAAATGTTAAATTATTATTTTGTGTGCAAAAGGGGGGGACAGATGCTGTCTTTTGCTTCTTGACTTAGAGTGATTCAGTCTTTCCAGTCTCTCAGACGTTTCATTTTAAAATGCTCTTTTTTAAAAAATAAAGGCATGCGATTTTATCTTCAAAATACTGAGGCAAAATAGGAAACAGCAAAAATTTTCATTTAAAGAAGATGGACAAATTTATATAAAAAAATTAAGCTATTTTGGCTATGTGTAACCACAGATGGCTAAAATAACATTACAATGGGAGTAGATTATTACTAAATAGGGATAATCGACTAAATATAGAAGTAAATGCATGCAATTCTTCTGAAAAATATGGCCGAAATATATGACGCATTGAAAATGGAAATATTACCTGTTTTTTTTAGAAAGAAGAATTTGGCCAATTTGGCAAAGGGTAAATCATAGATGGCTGAAATAACATTGCGATAGAAGTAAATTTCTAATAAACAAAGATAATCAACTAATTCGAAAAATATTCTAATGATATTGCTTACCAATATACTGAATGCAGTGAATCCTTCTAAACTATTTTCACAAGCGAAACAGAAAAAAAAGTTTCGAAAAGATATTATATATTTTGTTAAATCCAAAGAATCATTCTGGCTAAATATTTAATAAAAATAAAATGAATGAAGACAGATGCACCGAATGAAAAGTAAATAGATTCTATCTCAGATGGGCGAACAAAATAAAAAAAAATGAAGTAATGCCTTAAATTGATTACTCTGACTTGTGTAGTCTCGTATTACTTTGCATGTTATTGTGATCTCCCGATTTCAATGTATCTCATTTTAGAATATATCAGAAATTAAGAAAAAAAATTAATGAGCCATAAGTAATTATAACAAGTTGTCAAGTTATTCAATTGATAAAATTTGTTATTTTTGTCACATAATTGTATTTGAAAGTTAGGAAAATAATGATGTTAATGTGCTGCTAAACTTGCATAGCAGGTAGTTGTTAAGTTATTAGAAAAAATATCTATTATAGAAAAAGATTCTCACGTTCTCACGTTATAGAAAAAGATTCTCACGTTCATATTTTAACAGAGAAGCAAATGACAATTGCAAACTTGAGAGAAATTTTCAACTTAAAAGGGTTTACAAATTTTAAAGACAACATTCTCCGTCGAGAAATTATTCTTCCTTTAACTAAATGAATTGAAAAAAAAATGAATTTAGAAATTCTCACGTAAACTTCTGAAAATATTTCACTTGAAAAAAATTGAAAAGCATAATCATATGAGTTTGTTACATTTTATGACATCGAATTATATCGAAAATGATTTGGAAATCATTTCCTTTTCTGTAGCAGTTTTATTTTATTATGAACAAAATTGTGAAAATCATAAAAATTATGATGTCAATAAGCTATAGAATTCGCATAGCAAATAGTTGTTAAGTTTATAGTAATGCGCGAAAAAATATATGCATGTATCAAGATGCATGAAAATTACATTCTTTATAACATATTTTTCATTAAAACTTTGGTTGGGCAAGCTCTTTCTTTTATTTAATTAAACGTCGCATGTGCAATAATATGCAAGGTATTTTACCTTTTCTTGCTTTATATATTCAAAATGATTCAAGGAGTTCATAGTATGTTAGTTTGCGAATACTGTAACAACGCTTATATATATTTAGTTCAGTAATAATCATATCCCCGTTTCCTTAAAAACAGTTTCATTCTTTTGAGAACGAGCACGTATGCCACAAGCGTAATTTAACCACTTAACTATTTTAATTTCTTTACTATATAATAAGAGGATATCTTCTATTTTCAGAATATATTTTTTATTTTGATTCAAATATAAATCCATTGAATACTTGACTTATCTATGTATTAGAAGTAGTTTTAATACTGAATTTTAATGGTTATAAATGCTTCATTTTTAGGTTACAATTAAAATTCGATAAATTGATGCACGAATGGCACTCGGGCAAAACAGTTAAGCTGTTAAAAAATATAACGAAATTTGGATCCTGTTCCATAATATATATGTGGGTGGGTGGGAAAAAAAGGACATTCAAACCCATTTGGATCTGTGTTTAGGGTACTGATACAGTAAAGAAGCATTGTTTAAAGGAAAAAAAAGCTTATAATTTATTTACAGGTAACAAAACTAAAAGGACATGAACAATTATGACAGTAAAGGTTAGTTACATTTAAGTTAGAATAAAGTAGATGGCACCAAAGGGAAAACTAACTGGTGCCGTAGCGTAGATTTTTAAGTACATATTAACCTTTTGAACTCCGATGGTGCCTCTGACTCACCATTCAAGATTATGCATCATTTTGATGTTTTATTTATTTTTCAAATTTAATTGTTAAAAACGCCTACATAAGGGTTAAGAGATGTAGATTAATTTTTCAAAGCAATTCGACTTAAAAGAATTATGTATATTTATTTTTCGTATCAATAAACAAATCTTTGTATTAGGTGAATAATTTTGCATCTAATTATTTTTCGGTGTGCAAAGGGTTAAAGACTCATATGTACATGACGAAGAACCTTCTTCCTCTAATCCTTCTGCGCGAATGCCAATAGGTCACTGTTTATAGTCTTTTGATTCAGAGCTTTAGATTAATAGAACCCATGGTGCCATCTATCACAATGCAATAAAACTAAATTGATGGCCACTAATTAAATCTCTACAACTCGGCCAATCGTTGTTTACATACTGTTGTACATTAAATTGTTATATAGAGTTATACATTAAATTCCACTCGGCCAAGCTGTTATAAGATAAAACAAATTATGAAATTTCACTTTCACATATATTTTTAATAATGAGGTACGTTAAGTAGTCATAATTTGCTGAATAAAGCACTGGAAAAAATATCTAAAAAAGAAATAAATGCGCAACTTAAAGAAAAACACAGTTTACATAATCGTTGATAACTCAGAAATTCACTGTTAAAGAAAAATATAATGGACGGAACATGAAAAACAATGTGTATATTCATAGAAGCAAAATTATGTTATGAGGAATAAAAATATACATAAAAATGGAATACATAGGAGAATAAAATACAATTGCTAACAATCGTCCTGATTTTGTTTTATTCAACCTGGTGAGTAAAACTTCATCATATTATCAGACGACGTAGTCAAATTAGGACCTTCATGGTCGCCTATTTTCTCAATGTCATATCTATCTCAATGCTTTACTTTTATAATTTTGTAAGGTCCCAAAAATCTAGGTCTTATCTTTAGTCCAGTCTCGAATTGAGTTCGTTGAATGTCTACCAAATCCCCTTCCTGATATACTGAAGCTTCCTTGTGCTTTCTGTCATAGTTCTTATTATTTTGGGCCTGGATATTCTGAATGTTCGCTTTCGCGTCTTGCCGAAATAGATCTCTCTGTTCCTGTGATTCTTCCCTTAATTCTTTCAACAGTGAGTCTCGTACTCTGAGATCTTCTTTATTCTTCATAGTGGTGCCAATTAACAGTTCGAAGCGCGTCCACTCGGTACTGCGGTTTGAGGTACTGTTAAGGATTTTCTGTAGTCTGTCTACAGGCTTATGACACTTTGTAGGGTCGTCAATAGACAATTTAGTTGACATAGGTAAAATGTACGATGTATTCTTTCCACCTGGCCGTTTCCTCGAGGAACTCCAGTTGTTATGTGTAGATGTTGCGTATTCTCGACGATACAATAATAAGGCTGTAGAAGCAAATGCTGATCCTCTATCTGTGATTATTCTTTTTGGACTACTCAACGTTTTTTTTTTGTTGTAGTCTTCGTTTGCCAAGTGCATCCTCAGTAGAAGTAGATTTGACCGGGCATAGCCAAGTAAATTTAGTAACAATGGTTAGAATATGTTCATATATTTCTTGTTCGTGGATGGCATAGGACCTATAAAATCGACATGATAGGTACTTAGTGGTATATCTTCAATAGGTATATGATTTAAAAATACTTCTTTCTTTTCACTTTTCTTATTTTCTAATATACATGATACACAGTTCAAGATTACATTTTGTACTCGTTTGGTTAAATTTGGAATAAAGTATTCTTGCTTGAGTATTTCTTTGATCTTAATTGTAGAATAGTGTCCTTTTTCATGAGTCTATTTGATTAATTCGATTTGCATGTCTGTTGGAATAACTATCAATTCACGGCCATTTTCGTATTTATATAAGATTTCATTTCTTTCAAAAAATTCTTGATTAAAATTGCTGCTGATGGCCGATCTGAAATTTATGATAATTTCATCCTTTTGCTGAGCTCTTTTGAATCTTGCTGTAATAGTTTCGTTTGATATTACCGTTACTTCTTAGAGCATCTATATGATGCATTATTTTGCCTTGTCGATGAATAATTTCATAGTCAAATTCTTCTATAAGAAGCGCTCATGTGGTTATTCGAGTGACTCTTTTTTATCCATAGTTTTCTGAAAAGCAGAACAATCTGTCACAATTTTGAAGTGATTATCTAAAAGATAGGTGCGAAATTTTTTAAGTGCTGTGACAAAAGAGCTGGAATTATTAAGTGCTGTGACAATGGCGAGGACTTCTAACTCGTAGCTGCTATACTTTTCTTCCACTGGAGAAGTTTTTTGAGACATGTATTGGACAGGATGCAGTTTTCTGGTTTCGCCTTCTTGCAATAGAATGGCCTCATAACCATGTTGATTTGCGTCCGCATGTAATTCTGTTTTTCTATCTTGTCGAAATATATTTAACACTGGACCTTCTATTAATATTTTTTGAGCTTTTCGGATGCCTCAAATTGCGGCTGGTTAAACAAAAATGAAGTATCCTTTCCAGTCAGGTCACTCAATAGTTTTGCTATCTTTGAATACTGTGGAATGAACTTGCAAAAATAGCCGGTTAGGCCTAGGAAACTTTGAACTTTTTAAACCACTGTCGATACTGGAAATTTTTTATTGCTAACGTATTTCCCGTTAATGGACGAATTGTCCCATTTTCGACGATGTGACCTAAAAATTCTACTCCTTTTCAGAAATTGACATCTTGGAAATTTTATTTCTAAGCCATATTTGGAAACTACATCAAACGCTTTTTTTAACTTTTCAAGCCCTTCAGTTTCGTCTTTAGCTGGAATTATTAAGTCGCCCATGTAGATTATCACAATGCCTTTACGCATAAGATCCCGGAAAATGCTATATACATACCTCTGGAACACGCTAGGACTGGTACTCAGACCAAAAGGTAACTTGTTGAATTCGAATTGTCTGTCAGGAACTACAAAAGATTTGAACTGTTTACAGTCTTCGTTTACTGTTTCTGTTTCTTAATCTGTTTCTTAAATCAAGGGTAGTGTATACTTTAGCTTCTTGGAGTTTATTCAAAACGTCTTCTATTAAGGGCAATGGGAAACGGTCTTATACAAGCTTTTAGTTTAGTTTTCTATGATCGATGTATAACCTAGTAGTAACATCTTTCTTCATTACTAACACGATCGGAATCGCGTATTCAGATGAGCTGGTTCTGATTATACCTTGTTCTAACCATTTGTTGATTTGTTTATTCACTGCCTGATTCTCTGGAAATGGGAGTCTTCTTGGAGATTGGTAGACTGCAATACCATCCTTTAAAATAATTATCATGGATACATCCGTAGATTCAGTTTTTTTCCGGCTTGTGACTGGATTTTAACTCTGATAATTCTTTTCTTACTTCTGGATTAGAAATATTTTCTATTTCGATTTCATCTTGTGTTCTTGCCTCATATAGCTGTGCATGCATAGAAAATATTTCTACGTCTTCTCTTATTCGAAATTTAATGTCTTCTTTGGTAAAATCAAGTGAGGCTTGCTCTAAAATGTCTGATCCAATAATTACCTAAAAATCTAAATATGATGTAGATCCCACATGCAAAGTCAGATAATATTTCTGTCCATTGCCGATAGCTTGCCGAAATGACACTTTTGTTTTGACGTGAATTTTCTAAACCAGATAATATAATCGTTGTTCTTGAGAGTTCTGAAGGTTTGATTATTTGTTTGCTAATATCTTCTCGAAGAAGTGTGACTGAACTACCAGTGTCAATTAATGCATTGAAAGTTTTGCTTCTTAAATTTACTTTTCTCGTTCTTATTTTCTCTTGTGAAGGTTCAGAGAAAACTTATAAAGAAGGCATTTTTCGTATTTTTGTGTCTTCGTAGGCAATCTACACCCAAATGTCCTCGTGTTTGGCAGTAACAATTCACTGGTATAAACGATTTATTTTTTTCAACGTATAAGTTTCTGTTTAGCTTCAAAGGTCTCTTCTCGAACTTGTTGTTTACATTCCGGAAACTCGCTGATCTTCGTAGATAATTCTGAAAATTATTTGCTCTTTGAACTTCATCTTTTCTTCTGAAGAATGGATCTGATACTTTTGGTTTCAATGTTCTCCTGAAACCGTCATATTGCTCGAATTTTCTCGCCAAATCAGCAGGAGAATTTATGGATGATCACTCATCAAGAAAGTGATTCTGAAACTCTGTTGGTATCTTCCGTTTCATCTGATCCGAAATGATAAAATCACGTAACTTTTCGTAAGTGTCTATTTTCAGGCCTGTTACCCATCCATCAAAGTACGTCTGCAATTCGTGTCATGTTTTCTCAAGATCTTTTTGATGTGAAGCAAACAACTGTCGAAGTTTTTCCGACGACAACTTAAATCTCTATAAGAACAGATTCTTCACATGGTTACAATCATTTGATTTTTCCTCAGGATCCCGAGCTATTGAATGAGAAACATCTAGAATCAATCCTAATAGCTTCTGAACCCATTGTGCTTTTGTCAATAACGTTAAATTGGCGTGCTGCTCAAGAAGCGTCAAATTTAAACTTATGTTCTTTTTCATGTTGAATCAGTGGAATATCTCTTGCGAAGCCTTACTTATCAAGAAATATCTGCCAAGTTTTCATGGCTAGCATTTGTCTGAGCTTGGATTTTCAACTTCACAAGTCCTTGATCACATTCCTCCTTCCGCAATAACTCTTTCTTTTTGTTTTGTTTCTCTACTTCTGATAGATGTCTGTCCTTAATGATATTATCTTACATCGTTTTGGCATCTTCCTCATCATAATCTCCGCTTTTTAAAATCAGGCCCTTAGTTTTGGTTCAGTGAGGTTGGTTTCAACAGTTACACTTAGTTGTTCTGAGGGGGCAGTTAAATCTTCTTTCTTTAGTAAGAAAGCCATTTGGGGAGAAAAGAGGAAATGGTGCTAAATCAAAGAACTATATTAGTTTTGAAATGTATACAAAATTCTCAGAGCTTTAGCGTATTTAATTAAAAGCTAAATTAGATTATTTTCTCTTTAAATTCGAAATTAAAGAATAAATAATAATCTTTGTCTAATTGTAAACTAATTCCTTAAAACCAGATCTTAAATTGAGTAAAAAGTATTTATACACAGTTCCACTCTGAAATTAAGATTGCCAAAACAACTGTGATAATAACTTTCAAAATAATACTACTGACAATAAAACAATTGCAAAGCAGAAAAACCCTAAATTACATAAAATATAAGTAAAATTCAAAATTAAATTGAAAGTATTGTTCAAAATTAACTGAAAGTAAATAAATTATCTTCAATGTTGATTTATAAAACAAGTATTTATATCAACAATTCAACTAGTTTCTTAAATTCTAAATGCCGATGAAATAAATATAAGATAAAATGCTTTATTAGACAATTATGAGTAACTTTCAGCAATAAATTTCAAATAGTAAGAATATCGGATGTTTCATTTGTGATCACAAGCAAAATAAAAATAAAAACTCTTTAGTTGAAATTTATTTATGCAGCCAGGAAAAATTACTAGAGTATCAGAAAGATTTTATGCAAGTAGAAACTGTTGATATGACGAATTCCAGCAATCCTCTGACACGTCATTCAAGGTTCTTGTCCAGTAATTACACTCGATGGTAGATTTTGTTTTCCACACAATAGAAAAAAGGAATAGTGCCCACAAATTTTCAAGAAACAATTAAATTCAGAATTTAAAATAGAAATTACCCTTATTCAATAAAAAAAAATAATAACGTTCTGTTATTCAATATATTACTTAAAATTAATTTCCCTATGTTTATTATAGAAAATATTTTAAGAAAAAGGCCGAAAGTGAAAGCTGTTCCAACAAACAACACATACATATCTATGAAGCTGAAATTTTTACAAACAATTATTATCAATGGATATAAATAGATTGATCGTTGTATTATCAAATAAGTTTAAATTTAAAAAAAAGGAACTGGAGAGCGTCTGTAGGTATTTCACTTCGGGAACGTAGTCAAAACATTTACAAAGTACTTACACGGATCTTGCTTTTAATGGTAAGCGACGGCACAGCGTTTCATATTTTATATTCGGAGTGCATTTATTTTCAGTTATTTCATTTTCAATGATGATGTTTTTAAGAAACGAGAATACATATTACTCCGTCGTACAGGTGGGATTCCTTCCGTTGACGCTGTATACTTACTAGTCGAGGAGATTGGATGCTGGAGTTTTCTGTAACGAAGGCTTCAATTGACGGAGCTTCAACTACCGATTAGATTCGTTTCTTGATACGGCGTGTTTTTCTTCGATTATTCTGTTGTTGTCTTGACTTTGATGATTTGGTTCCTTCTGCTTTCCTCATAGAACAAGGTCGTTCGTCAGATGAGTTTTACGCTTACTACATATGCACTTTTAAAGCTAATTTTAAGAAATAGAAAGCTAAAATTTCAAATCCGAAGAAAAATAATTAAACTTCACATTCAAAATCCCGGGGCCGTGCCCACAAATTTGTAAGACTGAGTGGGACAAAATGCCCATTCAATCCCTTTGGATCAGTGTCTAGGGTACAGATACAGTAAAGTAGAATTGCTTAAAGGGGAAAAAACATAATTTATTTACAGGTTACAAAATTAAAAGGGCGTTTAAAATTAAAAAGGTTAAGGTAAAGGTTAGTTACATTTAAGTTAGAATAAAGCAGATGGCACTAAGGACAAAACTAACTGGCGCCATAGCGTAGATTTTTAAGTACTTATTAAATACTCACTTGTATATGATGAAGAACCTTCTCCCTCTAATCCATCCGCGTAAATGCCATTAGCTCACTGTTTATAGTCATATGACACAGAGGTTTGGATTAGTAAAATCAATGGTGCCATCTATCACAATGCTATAAAACTAAATTGATGGCCACTAATTAAATCTCTACAACTCAATCTCTCTCTCTACACACACACACACACACACACACACACATATATATATATATATATATATATACTGAAGTGACAAAAGTCATGGGATAGCAATATGCAAATATACAGATGGCAGTAGTATCGCAGCGAAAAAGTATAAATCCGCAGTTCGTTTTCCAGAGCTTTCATTTCTGTTCAAGTTATTCATGTGAACAGGTTTTTCGTGATTTATGGCGGCACGACGAGAATTAACAGACGTTGAACTCCGAATGTTTGTTGGAGCTAGACGCATGGGTCATTCCATTGCGGATATCGTTAGTGAATTAAACATTCCGAGATCCACAGTATCAAGAGTGTGCCGAGAGTATGAAATTTCAGGCATCCCATCCCATCATGGATAGCGCAGTGGGCGACCAGCTGCACTTAACGACCGAGACCGCCGACGTCTGTGTAGAATGGTCAATGTTAATAGACACGCAAAACTTCGTCAAATAACTGCAGGAATCAATGTGGGACGTACGAGGGACGTGTCCGATAGGACTGTGCGGCGAAATTTGTCTTACTTGGGCTGTGACAGCAGAAGACCGATTCGAGTGCCTTTACTGACAGCACGGCATCGCCTGCAGCGACTCTCCTGGGCTCGTGAGCATATCGACTGGTCCCTAGACCAGTGGAAAACCGTGGCGTGGTCAGATGAGTCACGATTTCAGTTGTTACGAGCTGATGGTAGAGTTCGAGTGTGGCGCAGACCCCACGAAGCCATGGACCCAAACTGTCAGCAAGGCCCTGTTCAGTCTAGTGGTGGCTGCATAATGGTGTGGGCTGTTTTTACATGGCATGGACTTGGTTCTCTGGTGCAACTGAACCGATCATTGACTGGAAATAGTTATGTTCAGCTGCTTGCAGATGACTTGCAACCATTCATGGACTTCACGTACCCACACAACGATGGGATTTTTATGGATGACAATGCGCCATATCACCGGGCCCGAGCTATTCGCGATTGGTTTGAAGAACATTCAGGACAATTCCAGCTCATGATCTGGCCACCTAGATCGCCCGATATGAATCCCATCAAGCATTTGTGGGACATCATCGAAAGGTCCGTTCGTGCCCAAACTCCTGCACCATCCACACTTTCACAATTATGGACGTCTATATAGACAGCATGGCTCAATATTCCTGCAGAGGACTTCCAACGATTAGTGGACTCCATGACACGTCGAGTTGTTGCACTTCGCCGAGCAAAAGGAGGACCGACACGATATTAACAGTCATGCCATGACTTTTGTCACTTCAGTATATATATATATATATATATATATATATCTTTCAAAAATATTCTCATTCAATATTTTTTACGGAAAGATTAAAAAAGTATTTTCGCATTGTAAAGGAAAGAATTAATGTTTAGTTAAAAGGTTTATTGAAAATTCTTGAGCTAAATGAAATGAATTTTGTTAAATGCCTAACAGAACTTAAAATTAAGTATCACATGTCCGTTTTTAGATTTAAATATCAATCATATAATATGCTAAAATCGTATAGATTTTCTATATTTTTAGGTTTTGAAAATTCACTTTTGAAATGCATAATGCTTTGATATGAATCTCATTGCATCAAACCGAAATTAATGCTAAAAAGTAAAGGATTATATATATATATATTTATATAAATATATATATATATATATATATATATATATATATATAATTTAAATTTTTCACATTTATAATTTGACGTAAGGATAAAAAACACTCTTGATTTCTTAATAGATGCAAATTTCGGTTATGCACAATGGAGATTTTCCCCCTAGAATTGTTATTATAGATGAATTTTGATGTGAAGCAGGATTTTTTCAGGTAAAAAAAAGAAGAGAAAAAATTCATTTTCTATTTTATTATTGTTATTCGTCCTCTTCGGTTGCTTTCGACTGTTTTTTTTTTCTTTCTTATTTTGAATTATACCATTGAAAACGGCAAAATTGTCTTTTTTCGCATTTATAATCTTACCTCATTGATGAATTATTTGACATTGAATTGCGAGTGCTAAACTTTATAAAAAAGCTTGAAGATAATAGCGAAAAACCAATTTGCGCTGATCAAAGAATTCCTAACCCTTGGAAACGATTCAACTAGGGAAGGTTTTATGTTGTTTTTGGAAATTTATGGAAGAAAAATTTTTCAGGAATTATTATTATGGCATACAAAATTTTATAATTGCTTCTTTTCATAAACCAAAGCAAAACATTTTGATCTTATATATTGGAGATGCGATTAAACATAAGATGTATGAATTTTCATCAAAGAAAATACCAATCTCTAAACAACAACAACAAAAAAGTTTGTTATTGTTACAATGTTTGATGTAACAAATCCCTGAGATTATTTTAAATGTTTATTTTAGATTTTAATGCTTATATAGATATTTTTCCTTGTTAAAAGTTTAATAATAAATGAAAGTAAAGAATAAAATGAATGAAAACAAAGAAAGACACGGCTTACAGCCGAAGGTATTGTGCGACATCTCTACGATGTCTTTCGATGTTCTGAATGCTAGACGATATCGTGAAGATAACAATGTTGGGGAACATATTGCCGACAAATAGGATACAGTCTTACATTTTACACTATGGAATCCGTAAATAAATCTATTTTTTTAAACTTTTCATTTGTGGTGCCACAATCTTGACAGCAAACTGTCATTAAAATATTATTTAGCACCATGTGCATCAGCAGAAAATCAAGATTAAATTATCCTGTATTCCCGAACATTTTCATGTCATGTATTTAAATATCTTTTCATATATGTTTTTTCCGATTTGGCAACCGGAAATTGTTTGTTAAAGAAATAAGTGTTCTTTTTCTCTTTCTTTTTCTTTTTCACTTCCTTTTTTTTTATTTCTTCTTGGAATAAAGCAGTTGTGTTATGAAAGAGGTAAATGTGATACCAAATTATTTAGCTTCCTATCTCTCGCATATGGATTGCAAAAAAAGTATTCCACATCTGTTATCCTTGGACGTCAATTCTGAACTTTGTGAAGCTATTTTTGTCAAATGCTGTAAATAACGAGGTACGTTTAAAAATCTTTTAGTGCGTTATCGTGCCATCCTTTTATTATGATTAATGATAATTCAAATATGGACTCGGAGCTGAGCAGAATTGCTGTTAAACTGCCAGTGTTTTAGAAAAATAAACCAAAACTATGGTTTACAGAACTTGAAGTACAATTTTCCAACAGTGGAATTATGCAACTAAATATAACACCGTCGTAGCAGCGCAAGACGAAAATGTGTTAGATTTTGTTGTAGATGTTTTATCCCATCCACCAAGCGAGAATAAATACGACACTTTAAAAAATGCGCATATTGACCTGATTAACCAACACTGAAGAATCTCGTCTAAAAAACGACTCACTGAGATCGATCACGACGACTAACGCCCGTCTGATTTATAGCGGCATAGGAAAGGTTTGACTGGCAACTCAATCTCCGTGGAAGTCATAAAATCACTTTGGCTTCAGCGTTGCCCCAGCAAATGCAAGCTATATTGTCTGTTAGTAAAGATGCGTTGGACAATATCGCGGAAATGGCAGATAAAATAATTACCGTCTACAGTTCTTCAGAAGCTTACATTGCAAAACCCATTATTACTAATTCATCATCCATTGAAAAAAAAATGTAAACGTTAGCAACCAGCATTGCTTCACTCACAAAAAAAATTAGAAGAATTTGCATATCGTCACCGATCACGTAGCAGGTTCAGAAACTTCAGAATGCAAAAAAGACCCAGATCTTACTCTGTTCATCATAAATTCTGTTGGTGCCACTTTAAATTTGGCGAAAATGCTAAAAAGTGCGTCTCACCTTGCAAATATAGAAACCTTAACTCGTCATCAGTGTCAGGGTCACTAAATTTTAAATTTATGTTTATTTAAATTCATTCTTTAATTTGTTTTTATATATTTCCTGTATGGCAACCAAAAATATAAAAGAGTTTCTTTGGTTGTTTTTTGTGGATTGGCAACGGAAACAAAAAACGAAGAGAGGAGAATAAAGATGGCGATGTGATTGTTTAGAATTGTGTGTGATTTAAAAAGGAAAGTTTTGATGTTTAAAGTTGTGAGTTGAAAGAAATGTTTAATAAAGAAGATTATTTTTTTAAAGCTTGAACTTTATTTGCCTACATGTAAGCCACGACA
>JAOUZG010003378.1:2356912-2370058 GCA_026289955.1 Argiope argentata
ATTTTTTTAAAGCTTGAACTTTATTTGCCTACATGTAAGCCACGACAATCAGTATCAGAAAACAAAATGGCCGGTCGCTTGAGTAGGCTAAGGATCATGGCCCTTTAAATTGTCATTGTCCTCTCTTTATATTGCTTCAGTCATACCCTTATCTAAATTAAGTAAAAGGACTCCTTCTGAATTTAAACTGTTTGAAGCTAATTCAACGCCAATTAAAACTTACAAGACGCAATTAATAAAGCTCGATCTTGATTTACGAAGAAAATTCGACTGGCAGTTTATAGTTGCCTGCAGTTTATATCATTGGCGTTGACTTTTTACAGAACTATGGTCCACTAGTTGATTTAAAGCAAAAACTGTTGATTGATTTCCTGACTTCCTTTTACACTCTAGCTATAGTAATTGTCGTCTTTAACGCCACTTAATTGTTAGCCACCTCGATCCCGATATTCGAATACTTTTGGAAGAATTCAAAAATATCACATCAGAAAATTTTAAAGTAAAGAAAAGCGAAACCAAGTATATTGTTATGCATTCTATTATTACAAGAACTCCAATTACAAAAAAAGTTCGACGATTAGCACCGGATAAACTGAAAATTTCAAAGGCTGAATTAGAGTATATGCTCCAGCAAGGCATATGCCATCCATATAGCAGCTCTTGGTCCAACCCACTACACCTGATTAAAAAGAAGACTGGAGACCTTGCGGAGTCACACAATTGGACCATTATCCTATTCCTCACCTCCATGTTTTTAGCCAGCAATTAGAAGAATGTGAATTTTACTCCACCTTAGTCCTTTGTCGGGTATATCATCAAATACCGGTAGAAGAATCTAGCATTGAGAAGACAGTCATATGTACACCATTCGGACTTTATGAATTTCCTTTCATGACATTCGGACTATGAAATGCTGCTCAAACTTTCCAGCGATTTATTCATACAGTACTTCGCTGTTAAGACTTCACCTTTTCATATATTGATAATATTCTGATAGCTTCATGAACTAGAGAAGAGCATTTAAAGCACTCTTAGTTTCGAAAAATTTCGAGAATATGGCCCTATGCTTAATCTCAGTAAATGCATTTTTGCGAAGCCCGAGGTTAACATTTTAGGGCACACTGTCTCTAAAGAAGGAATCAAACCAATAGAAGATTGGTTTGATTCCAAATTTGCAATAGATTGATTGCTATTGCAAATTTTGAAAAGCCTAAGACCATCAAGCAACTTCACAGATTCTTAGGAATGATTAACTTCTACAGAAAGTTTATACCACATGCTGCACAAAATCCATCAATTCTCAATGATTATTTCATTAACAGTAAGATAAATGGCAACCGCTTAATAGAATGGACTAACCAATCAACACAAGCCTTTGAGCAATGCAAAGAACGACTAAGTACAGCAATTATTCTGGCACACCCTTTACCAAAAGCCAAATTTTGCCTGATAGTAGATGCCTCAGATAAAGTTTTGGGATCTGTTGCTCAGAAATATGTTAATAGACAATGGCAACCAATAGAATTCTTTTCCTTTCGCTTAACTCCAGATCTACAGAATTACTAAACATATGACACAGAACTCTTGGCAGCATACTTTTCCATAAAACGTTTCCGTTATTTATTGGAAGGTCGTGAATTCACACTTTTCATGGACTGCAAGCCACTCACTTTTGAATTTCGCCAAAAATTAGAAAAAGCATCCCCTCGACAACAAAGGCATCTTGAATAGATTGGTCAATTCACAACAGATATCCAACACATTTCTGGTAAAGACAATGTAATCGACGATTCCCTGTTTAGAATGGATGAGATTCAGATTCCCGACCAAATGGATAGCGAATCCATATCCAAATCTCAAGAAACAGATACGAAATTGAAAGAAATTCTTTCTTCACCAAATTCTTCTTTGAAGTTACAAAAATTACCAATTGTCAGAACCAAATATTTTATTTGCTGTGACACTTCTCGAAATTCTCCTCGACCAGATATACCACCAGATTTCAGGAAATCAGCATTTCCCAGTGTTCATAGTTCCTCACATCCGGGAATCACATCTACAGTCAAACTTCTGACATCAAAATGTGTTTGGCCGTCAATAAAAAAAGACGCCACACATTGGACTAAATGCTGTCTACAGTGCCAAAAATCGAAAATTTCTAGACATGTCCATTGTCTATATCAACAATATAAAACCCCCAGCGAACGATTCAGCGAAATAAATTTAGATACCATTGAACCATTACCATATTCAGAAGGTTTCCATTATTGCTTAACCATCATCGATAGATACTCCCGTTAGACAGAGCCTATCCTCATTTCTGATATCAAAGACGATACAGTTGCTGATGCAGTACTTAAAAACTGAATTTTACGCTTTGGTTCGTGTATGATCATTGCAACCGATCAAGGATCCCATTCGAATCCCAGCTATTTCTTGAATTATTCAAGCTCACCGGATTTAAGAGGAATCGAACAACAACGTACTATCCTCAAGCCAACGGATGCATCGAATACTGGCTCCGAGCACTCAAGTCTGCCATAATATGTCACGCAAAACCACGGTGGACATGATCGCTTCCGATCAGTCTCCTTGGACTACGCACAACTTGGCACTCGGATTTTAACTCTATACCAGCTCAACTACTTTATGGTTAAAACATCAGACTGCCATGTGACTTCTTTGAAAGTACGATATATGAGCCTCAGTTCGAGTTTGTCAAAACGCTAGAATAACATTTAAATAAACTAAGTCCTATCCCTTTTACAAATCATTCAAAGCAAAAAACACTCATTTTTCGAGACCTGAAAATTTGTTCACATGTCTTCGTAAGAACCGACAGCATTTGTCATAGTCTTCAACCACCCTTCCAAGGGTCATATGAGGTGCTATACAAAACTGACAAACATTTCACCACCAAAGTGAACGATAAAGAAGTCAAGGCGTCAATAGATAGAATAGAACCGTGTTTTTTGGATAACTCTGACGATAACGACACAACAGTTTATCATACCAATAAAGATTTTCAATCTCAGACTATCCCAAACTAACATCTGCAAAAAACTCCAACTAAATTTAAATCGAAATTTGATCAGCACTCATGTCTTCGGCTACCAAACCAAAATGTTCCAAAAGTCGTCAATAAAGTTAAGTTTATACTGAGTCATTTTCCACGTTCAACCAGAACTGGACGTGTAATTCGACGCCCTGCTCATTACCTTTAAAGTCTTTTTAATGTTCGGTACCTGACTCGGCAGAGGAGTGATGTTGTAATGACTCGTAACACTGCTTTCGTTTTCGTATCCATTTATTTTGAACAGCACAGGGCAGAGAATCTCTGATGAGAGTATTTACAGATGCTGATAGAAACTGATGAGTATAATTACAGATGAAGTATAGTTAATTGATCAAATGATTCATACATCAGAGATGAAATAGCGTAACGTATCAAACTCTTACTTAAAGCAATACACCATAATCTATTCTAATCAATTACGGGTTGCCAGATTCCTAGTTATAATAAGATGCAAAAGAAACAGAAAATACAAAGCTTATTGGGAGTGGCAACAGATGTGGTGCCACAATCCTGACAACAAACTGTCATTTCATGCATTAAAATATCTTTACATATATGTTTTCCGATTTGGCAACCGTAAATTGTTTGTTAAGTAAATAAGGGTTCTTTTTCTCTTTCTCTTTCTTTTTGGAATAAAGCAGTTGTGATATGAAAGAGGTCGATGTGATACCAAATTATTTAACTTCCTATCTCTCACATATGGATTCCAAAACATCAGTATCGCACACATTATCAACTTCTACATAATTCAAAGAATTTTTATACATTTTCCCACCTTATTTATGAAACTTAGTAGCTGAGAGTATATATCTAATTGCAGTATTAAGGAAAATAAACATTTGTTCAATTCTTTTGGGACATCCTGTATATATAATGTAAATATGTGTTAAGAAGTGCTATTTACACTTTTATTCAGTGAATCTAAGAATCGTATGTTTCTAATCGGTTGATTTATTGCTTAATGAAATAAAAGTTTAAAAGAATCAGTTTGCATTTGTCGCTTAAAATATTAGTGAAATAATTTTGCAACTGTTTATTAATATCATAGGATTACTGCATTGCAATGGAAAACTTGCCCATTTTTGGTATTTCGAATTTCCATAATATCAGACTGTTAAGAAATAAATTCGAAGCATGAAATATGATAGTTTTATTTTTGTAATTAGATATTTATTTACGGAAACACAGCGCCGGCAGCGTGATATGGCTTTTCGATTTACCAAAATAGTGTTGTATTTGTTTTACTATCGATTTTTCTGATTGCTTGTTTTTCATGTTTAATCCGTGTGCTGCTCTTGTTTGGATTATCGTTTAAAAAAACTAACTAACATTTTTTTATATATATAATTGTAAGATAAAGGATGAGACACTTTCTGTACAAGAAATGGAGCTTTTTATTTAAAAAATAGTTATCACAATAGTAATCAAATGTATCTCAGATTGTTACTGCACTGTAAGTTTAGAGGTTTGTTTATAATTAAATTAGAACGCCTCATCCACAAAATTTTCATCCTTTTTGGATTCATTCAGGTTTTCTCTGAATGAATCCAAAAAGAGAAAATAAAAAAAATCAGAAAATATACAGGAGGTTTGCGCTTCTCCTCCGTACAAGGTATTCCTCGTTATTCGTCTTGTGCTCATAGAGTTTTTAGTTTGAGCCTCAGCAAACTAAACTACTAACTCTAAGGAGCTTAACTTATATATAATCGCGTGTTCTAAATTTCGATTTATTACAAAAGAACTAACTTCAAAAGAAAATAATTTACCTTTTACACAGTTTGAGCTTGGGAATGCAAAAAAAAAATCTGTCAGTAGGACAACACACGCGAATATTTATTTTTGTTATCTAAAAATTCGAATTAAAGAATATGCTGTTTTCTTGGAAAAAAATTTCCCTTAAAACAATATTCGTTTCAAAAAATATTTTTTATTCATGAGTGCCACCTCTAAAACTAATTTCTTGTGCACAGATGCTTTTTTATTCAGGTGAATTTGAGTTTAATAAATATAATAATACCAATTGCATAAATATTTGTTCTTACACAGCTTTGTGATTTCTGTTGATTTATTTAAGGTGAAAAAATGCACATTGGTTTTAATTTTTAATTTGCGGTAGAAATCAAATCAAAATAACCTTTTCGTTTGTTAACCAACATTTCTTTCTAGCTATGAGATAAATAATTAAATTGTACTTATATTAGACTATTTTAAATGGAATTATACGTGACAAATTATAATTTTATGTTGTCTTCTTTTAACCTAATAAGGATTTATATTAAAGGGAAAAAAAGCGGTTATATTTTTAAAATGAAGTTCCGTTTACCTTTCTATCCAAAATGCATCAGTAGTTGGTAACAATAAGAAAGGTGTGTGTGATTTGGCTCATTATATCAATTAATTTTGTTCCACAGTAAAGTATATTTCTTTGTTTTGCATTAACATTTCTTTTGATTTTATTTCTAACTCTACATCTTTATTCGTAACACAATACATGTTTTAAAGACAAATTTACGCCAGAGATCCTTTCATTTTTAAGAAATCATACTTATACAAAAGAATTTTCTTTAGAATTCCTTTTTCATAAAGTCATTTGTAGGCTGTTTATGCTTTAATTAACAAATAATAATGTAATCGGAAGCCTTTTAAGTATTTACCTATTTATATAATTTTAGCTTGCATTTCGAATGCAAACTATATAAGAAATATAAGTTATGCAATGACTCACCCTTACCTAATTGCTGTTTACAAAAACTGAGATACTGTCACTATCCACGTCACTGAGTTGTTTAGTTAACTCTGGTGTTGCGATTAGTATCTCCTATCCAACCAATCAGCGTCAAGCTAATGACGTAACTGTTGCTGATCTATTCTTTCTGTAGATGTAATTAGAAACACTAAAAACTTCTCTTTGTAAAGTTGTGTTTTATGTTTTATCCGTAATTAAATGCTTTGTGTGTCACATCCTAGTCTATTTAGTATTTTTCAGAATATTCACAACGAAACCAGATATCGGTCAGCCCTGCAATAATATTTAAGGAATTGTGTAGTGGTGAGTTTAAGCTTCATAATTTATCTGGCGTCCAACGTGGGGCGCTGTTTTGGTTCTTATTTAGTTATATTGAGCCTGAAAGAAAATATGAATGTGACACAGTTAAAAACACAACGAAAATCGCTACGTAAGTCGTTTACGCTAAGCGCTAAAGTTGTTGAAGAGGAGCTTACGAAAGAAGTTCCGGATGTAAACGAACTTTGCGTTTTACGAATTAAAATTGGAGACAAATTTTCTCGTTTAGAAAGATATCAAATAGATATTTTAAATCTTACCTTGAAAGAAGAAAAAGATGATGTAGCCTGTGAAGAAAACTTCATGAAAGCGGAAGTATACAGAGACAAATTCTTCGAATTTTGTGCTAAAATTGAAAGACTGTCTGCGAAACAAAACGAAAGTAAAGAAGTACCTGAAAAAAGGAAATTCAAGCTACCTATAATAGAACTCAAGAAATTCGACGGCAATGCTAAGGATTATTTGACTTTCTGGAGTCAGTTCAAAAACATTCATGAAGACGAAAATTTGCCAAATGAGGACAAATTCCCGTACCTATTGCAGGCCGTTGTGCAAAATTCAAAGGCGGCACTAGTTGTCGAAACTTTTCCAGCAATAGCTGACAACTATCCAAAAGCAATAGCCCTGATTCAAAAACGTTTCGGGAGAGAAGATCTACTTGTGCAGATCTATGTACGAGACTTATTGGCAATGATCATGAAAAATGCAGCCACAGGTCGCTCTAAAATAGATCTCCCAGTGTCAATAGACGAACTGGAAGCGAAGATCCGAGCTCTGGAAAGCCTGAGACGGACACAGGACAAATATGGCGAATTGTTGAGTCCTTTAGTGGAATCCTGTCTACCAGAAGACATATTGTTGGCATTTGAAAGAAGCAAAAATTTCAGAGAGGATACTCCGGGTGAAGGTCGGAGTTTGAAATTATTAATAAACTTCCTTAAACAAGCAGTTAAAAATGACGAATAGTGCGACTCGCTAGGAATACATTTTCAGCTCCTTGCAATAAAAATATAAGAGATGTCAACAGACCGGATAAGTTCCCCTCTGCAGCTACGCTGATAAGCACACACGATAGACTGACACAGATAAGCGAAATTTATTATGCATATTTTGCGATAAAAAACACTCCTCCAAGGACTGTTTAGCTACTAGAAAAATGACTTTAGATGAAAAGAAAAAATTTATAATGAGAAACAGAGCCTGCTTTGGCTGTTTTTCAGTTTCTCATTTTTCTAAGTTCTGTAAAAAGGAATTCGTGTTTGTATTACGCGAAAGCGCACCATTAATTAATGTGTGATCAAGCGAAAAGCAATGTTAATCAGAAATCTAATAGTATTGAAACAAATTCATTACATAACAATTGTAATAAAAATGTGTTTCTAATTACTTTATTTGTTAAAGTTTGTACTAATGATAAAATAATAAAAATTGGAGCTTTGATTGACAGCGGATCGCAACACTCGTATATCACGAAATATGTTATTCAAAAATTAGGCATTAAATCAAATAATAAGATCAAAATGCAGCATCTGCTTTTCGGGGGAGGGGGGGAGTTACATGATGCTTTTGACTTATTGCTATGCTCTCAGGATGATTCATTCTCTCTCCCTGTCGAGATGTTCTCTGAAAAAAAGATTTGGGGTAAAGTGCCAAAGGCTAGTAGCCCTGCGGTGATTGATGAATTGGATAAAAGGGGGATTATTTTGTCTGATCTTGCAGATATGGATTGCGAAATAAATTTATTGCTAGGCGCGAATGTTGCTGGCTCACTTTTTATGGAAATTGGATTCAGGTTTGTTTTTATTAAAAGCTCGTTTAAATTTTGTTTTGACTGGAAAACAGAAAGTACTTGGTAAATGTAATGAAGAGTGTGATACTGTTTTAAATGCTCTTTCTTTATTGGTTAAAGAAATGTCGGTTAGTGAATTGTGGAATCTCGAGAGAATTGGAATTGACCCAATTCAAAAGTTAAATGAAAAAAATGAACATTTAAAAGGGATAAAAGAATTTAAAAACAGTATGAAAATTCTGCCGGATGGTAGATACGAGCTTTGTTTACCTTTTAAATCGGAAGCAATAGATTTGTCTTCCAACAGAGAACTGACATGGAAGCTGCATAAAAAGATGTGTGAACGCGCACAACGGAATAGGCTCCTAGATTATTATAAAGTTGTATTTAAAGAATGATAGGAATAAAAAATTATAGAAAGAATTGAAGGGAAAAGTGCAAATTCTTATTTTTTGCGCATCGACCAATTGTGAAAAACGATAGCATTACAACTAAAATACGACCAGTTTTTGACGCATCTACTCGCGAAAATGGCCTGAGTTCGCTAAATGACTTATTGTACAAAGGCCCAAATTTAATTCAGCAGATACCAGATATTTTAAACAGGTTTCGTAGTTATCCAATCGGACTTTCCACCGATATTGAAAAAGCCTTCCTGCAGATAGGAATTGCACCTAAGCGTAGAGATTTTTTAAGATTCTTTTATCCTGACGAGGGTAGGGAAATTGTTTACCGTCACTGCCGAGTGGTTTTTGGTGTATCGTCGAGTCCCTTCTTGTTACTTGCAGTACTTGCGCATTTGCTAGACTATGTGCCAACAGAGAATTCTCAACTAGGCTTTAAGTTAAAACTTTCGTTATATGTAGATAATTGCGTTACAGGGGTGAATGATATTGCGCAACAAGAAGAATTTGTTTTAAAGTCTAGGGAAGTTTTATCACGTGGGTGTTTTAATTTACGTCATTGGGAAAGTAATGTAGAAAGATACTTTTGGATATGTGCTTACATATCCAAAAGTACAGGTACAACGAAATTGTTAGGGATAATTTGAGATCTTGATAAGGACACTCTGAAGTGTAAAATTGATTCTGAAAGTTTACCAGGTGAAACTAAAATAACTAAAAGACTTGTTCTAACAACTGCCCAAAAGATTTTTGATCCGATAGGTATGTTGTATTCAGTAACTCTTGCAGCCAAAATATTGTTGTAGAACACGCGGAAATTAAAAATATCATGGGACTCACCTTTGCCAGATGAAATAGTGAAACCCTTTTTGAAATGGTGGAATGAAATCAAGATACTTTCAAATGTCGAAATTCCTCTTCATTTTGAAATTAACGATAGCACACAAATGCAGGTTTTTGTGGATGCATGCAAAGAGGCCTATGCCACTTGCCTATTTTTTAGACCAAACACTTCCCATGGAGTAAAAACTTTACTGGTTAGGTCAAAAGCGAGAATAGCTCCCTTAGAGCAGGTACCAATTCCCAGATTAGAGCTGATGGTGTGTTGTATTGGTGCCAGGTTGGAACATTCGGTACAGGAATCTCTTAATATCAATGAAGGGAAACAGTTTTTTTGGAGTGATTCTATAGTTCCATTGTATTGGTTGAAGGAAAGGGGAGGTTGGTCAGTTTTCGTTTCAAATAGAATTAAAGAAATAAAAAAAATCTCTTTCCTAGTAGTGAATGGCGTCATGTGCTTGGAAAAATTAATCCAGCTGATTTAATTTCTCGAGAATGTTCCCCCAATCATTTAGTTGAGTCACATTGGTGTGGAGGTCCACCGTGGTTGGTAGAGTCATAAGAAACTTGGCCCATGATTAAGTTACCTGGTTGTGATTCTTCCGAAATTTAATTGGAAAGAAAAAGAGTTAGATTGAGCAATTTAAATTTGTCGGAGGAAAAGTTGGCATGGTAGGCTAGGATGTTTTCAAAATTTCATTCAATCTTAAGATTAATCGCCTGGGCTCTTAGATTTCTTAATAATGTTAGAAGCGGAATTAGCGACAGAAAGAAAGTTATCTTTAGATGAGTTAGAGCGTGCTGAGATCCTGATGATCCGATCTGTTCAAGCTCAGAGCTTTGTAGAAGATAGGTTAATTTCAAACCTGAGTGTATTCAGAGACAATAATAACATCATTCGTGTGAAAACGCGAATAACTGAACGTACAGATGCACCACATTTTCTTTCGCCCATCTTACTGCCTAGCAATTGTCTTTACGCAAAGACTTATAGAGCAATTTCATCTAGAGAATCATCATGCAGGAACGCAATTGCTCTTAAGCATAATGCGGGAGAAATATTGGATAGTAGGTGGTAGGCGAACTGTTCGAAAGATATGGAATGCCTGTGTTAAATGTCTTAGATTTAGAAGTAAATCTCTCATGACTGATCCTGTTTCTCTATCAGCTGACAAAGTGAAAGTGCAGCAGTGTTTGAAGTGGTAGGTGTAGATTTGGCGGGTCCCTTGTACATTAAACGGGGTGATAAGGTTTGGGTTGACCTATATACCTGTGCTATCTACCGTGCATTGGATCTCGAAATAGTTTCCACTCTTTCTTCTGATGCCTTCCTAATGTCTTTTCGTCGTTTTGTGGCCAGACGAGGAAGACCTCGAATAATATATTCAGACAATGGCACAAATTTCAGAGGTGCCTCCAGCGAATTAGCTGATGTCGATTGGAACGAAGTTTCTCGATATGCAGAGATACAACGTATAACATGGAAATTTATACCACCCACAGCTGCCAGGTGGGGAGATTTTTGGGAGAGGCTTGAAAGAACAGTGAAAGAGCTTCTCAGGAGAACCATAGGGAAGGTCATATTTACGTATGAAGAATTTCTAACCATTTTGTGCGAATGTGAAAAAGTTATTAAATCACGTCCATTGACCTATCTGTCCGAAGATATGCAGGATCTAATTCCAATGACGCCTGCGATGTTCCTGTTCGAAATACTAACTTTCGAGACTAAAGATTTAGATGTCCGGGATGCTAATCACTTCCGGAAGAGATTTAGATTTAGAGCTAACATAATTGAGGAACTAAGAAAGCGGTACAGAAATGAATACCTTTGTCATTTGATTCAACGACAAAAACAACATCTTAAGTCGTCAAATATTCATGTGAGTGATGTAGTTTTGATTGGGGACGATTGGAAAAAATGTCTTCAGTGGCCTTTGGCTAGCGTAATAAAATTGATTCCAGAAAAGGATGGACTGGTGAGAACTGTTAAACTAAAGACTCAGTCTTGTACTTTAATTCATCCAATTCAACGTGTGTTCCCGCTTGAAGGGAGTGAGAATGATGTAACAAATCTACCTCTGTTACGAGCGCCTTTGGCTAAAAAAAAAATACATTTTATTTTAAAACATACTAGAGCTTTAACCTTCTTTAAAACTCTAGTTGGAATTAATTGCGCGCGAAACCAATATAATGTTTTTGTGTATGGCAACATCTTGTAAATAGAATTGTAAATAAGAGAGAATAAAATGGAGTCAGATTAAATACGAGTGAATTATTTTATATTAAGACACCACATCTTTGAATATTATTAGAGGAGAAACGACTGAATGATATGAAATTCAGATAGAGTCTCAACATTGTGGTGACCCGGACGTGATTGCTCAAAATACGGTACGTTTGTTTTTTATTTGCAATAAGAATTCAGTAACGGAATAAAAATGGAGATGTTCGTTAAGAAGCGAATGCCTATTAGATCTAACTTTACGAAAACGTATAATGTTCTGATTGAGAGATTAAAGGTCGAAGAACCTCAGGAAAAAGAAATTAAATCATTTTTCAGTAATCTGGAACGAATTTATTCGGATTTGGCCAAATTAGATAATGAAGTATGTAGTTTTCTTTTGGAAAATCCGGATACTGAAAAGTATGAAGAGGATTATCTTAAAATCGAGGAATACAGCACGAAAATGATACATGCGAAAGTTAATGTGGACATATATTTGTCTAAACTTTCTGACGCTGAAAGGGAAAGCGTTGGCTCTATTTCACCTAGAATTAAACGAAAACTTAAGTTACCTAAAATAGAACTCGTTAAATTTAATGGTGAAATCAAAAATTGGTTGGCTTTCTGGAGTCAATTTAACCGAATCCATAATGATGATAAATTAGAAAATGAAGACAAGTTTCAATATTTGATTCAATGTGTAAATGAAGGAACTAGAGCACGTGAAATTATAGACAGTTATCCTCCAACAAATGAAAATTATTGCAAGGAAATAGAAAGTTTAAAATCTCGTTTCGGAAAGGATGAATTGCTTATTGAGTACTACGTTCGTGAGCTACTAAAATTAGTTATAATAAATGCTAAAGAAGCTAAAAGGAAATTAAGCACATCGCAAATTTATGATAAATTAGAAACTTATTTAAGAGCTCTAGAATCAATTGGATTAACATCAGACAAATACTCAGCAATGCTTTTCCCCCTCGTGGAATCCTGTATACCTGAAGATATTTTCAGAGTATGGCTACGTAATCCTATTGTAATAGCAAATCATGACTCGGAAAGCAATGTATATACAGAAAAATTGAAAAACTTATTACTCTTTCTGAAAACTGAAATAGAAGGTGAAGAAAGAATTCGCCTGGCGAAAACAGGATTTGTACCGAAGGTGTATAATGAGAAGAGAGAAAGAGTATTACATTCTGATTCTGTGGCTACGGCTACAGATTTGTTTTCAGGTGGTATAGAAAAAAGAAAGAACCCCATTTGCATTTTTTATGAAAAAACTCATGAAAGTAAAGAATGCTATTATGCCAAAAAATTTGATTTTGGAAAAAAGCATAAGATTTTGAAAAATAAAAAATGCTGCTTCACTTGTTTAAAGCCTGGTCATACATCAAAAATTTGCAAGTCGAATGTACAGTGCCTGCTTTGTAATAAGAGACATTGGACGTTGATGTGTCCAGATCTGCCATCTAACCAAGCAAAAGTCAAAACACTTGAGGTGGAAGAGAAACTGAATGTCAACTTATCCAATCAGTGCGCTGCTGAAGAAGTTCTCCTTCAAACATTACAAGTTAATATTAAAGCAGAAGGAAAAATACGCAGAGTACGGGCTCTTATTGACAGTGGTTCGCAGCGTTCATACTTATTAAAGAAAACAATTAAGGAAATGAACCTCAGACCCATTGAAGTTAAAAATATCATACATTCGGTATTTGGTGGGTCTACATTAGAAAAACAAGATCA
>JAOUZG010003378.1:2370068-2389373 GCA_026289955.1 Argiope argentata
ATTAGTAGCATATGAAACAAAATTAGGCTGGCTAATCATGGGTAAAGTATGTGGAGAAAAGGGAGAAAATACTTCCGCTCATCTGGTGACTACAATGTTAATACAAAATAGCTCTATCTCTGATCTTTGGAAATTAGAAACCTTAGGTATTATGGATCCAGCTGAAACTAAATCTAAAGAAGAAATGAAAAGAAACGCAATGGATCATTTTATGAAAACAGTGGATAGAGATGAAAATGGCAGATACATAGTTAAGCTGCCTTGGATAGAAGCAAAAGAAACTCTACAAGACAATAGACCTATAGCTGAACAACGTTGCATCCATACTTCGCAAAAGTTAAAAGATGAAAAGAAATATGCTGAATATGAAGCTGTTTTTGAAGAATGGCTTGAGGAAAATATAATAGAGAAAGTGCCCAAAATGGAGGACGGAAATCCAAGTTATTATTTACCACATCGAGGTGTTTTTAAGATAAATTCTTCAACCAAGGTACGTCCAGTGTTTGACGCTTCTTGTCGAGTTAAGAAAGTTCCGTCCTTAAATGACTGTCTGGAAAAAGGACCAAATTTATTAGAGCAAATTCCATCCATTTTAAGAAAATTCAGACAAAATAACATTGGGGTAATTTCTGATATCAAAAAGGCCTTTCTTCAAATTTCAATTGCAAAAGAAGATCGAGATGTTTTACGATTTCTTTGGTGGGAAGATTACGAAACCAGAAAATTTGAGGTACTTCGTCATCGCCGACTTGTTTTTGGCCTCACTTGTAGTCCTTTCCTCTTGGCAGCGGTTTTGAATAATCATCTAGAGGAATCTAAAGAGCTTTTTCCAGAAACCTCTGAAATACTGAAGAATTCCTTTTATGTAGATAACTGTGTGACATCCATGCACAATGAAGATGATCTTACCCGTTTCATCCAAGAAGCAAAACTGTTGCTTTCCAATGCTTGTTTTGATCTTCGAGGTTGGGAATATACAAGGGAGCTAAGTCTGGACGAACCGATCGCTCCAACCTCAGTACTTGGATTGCTATGGAATAGAAAGGAAGACTTCCTTTTCTGTGATTTACAAAATGCTGAATTTAATTTTGATGTTTGTAGTAAAAGAAATATTCTGTCAACGGCTCAAAAGATATTTGATCCACTGGGATTTTTATGTCCTGTGACAATATGTTTAAAACTTTTAGTACAAAATATTTGGAAAAGAAACTTAGGGTGGGATGAAATTCTTCCAGATGACATTCAGAAAAAATTTAAAACTTTGATCGTTGATTTGAAATTACTGTCGGAAGTTAAGATCCCTAGATGTGTTAAGATCAATGGCTTCATAGAAGGACTAAGTCTTCATACCTTTTGTGATGCCAGCAAAGTTGCATATAGTACTGTTGTATTTTTGAGAAATACCTTGGGAGAAGAAGTCAAAATATATTTTATAGAGGCAAAAAGTAGAGTAGCACCTTTAAAAGTTATTACAATACCTCGTCTAGAATTATTGGCCTGCTGCATTGGAGCTCGGTTAACTTCAGACATTAAAAAATCTATGTCTTTGAGAAACATACCTACTTTTTATTGGACAGATTCTTCTGTTGCCCTTTATTGGATACAACAAGGTCATTGGGGTACGTTCGTGAATAATAGAGTAGAAGAAATACGAAGTCTTTCTTCAAAAGATGATTGGAAACATCTTCCAGGGACTTGCAACCCCGCTGATCTCCCTTCCCGTGGCTGTTCGATCCAAGGATTTTTGAAATCGAGATGGTGGGAGGGTCCACAGTGGTTGAAACTGCCAGAGAAAGAATGGCCAGTGACAGACTCTGAATACAATTTGGAAGAGGTTTTCCAAGAAAGGAAAAAGAGGGTAGTGACGTTGGTCAACACTACAGATCTGAATAAATCCTGGTATTTGCACAAATTCTCAAAATATTCAAAAATTGTGCGAATGGTAGCATGGATTATACGATTTGTACAAAATTGCCGAAGTCCTATGAACAAGATAAAAGATCTTTTAACTGTTGCAGAACTAGATACTGCCGAAAAAAGGGTGATAAAAATCGTGCAACAAGAAACCTTTAATAACGAAGATGTAAAATCAAAACTCAAATCACTCTGTGTGTTTAGTGATTCTGATGGACTAATTAGATTGAAGACTAAAATTACTAGACGAGATGATGAAGAAAATTTTAGATACCCTCTAGTATTGCCTTGTAAGCACCCATTAGTTGAGAGGTTGATTTTCGAACATCATTTGATCTCTTCCCATGCTGGAGTTCAAGTCGTCCTAACAGATATCCGTCAGAAATTTTGGATTCTACAAGGCCGGAAAACTGTCCAGAAAGTGCTTTCAAGGTGTATAAGATGCAAAAGATATACGAGCAAGAGAATTGAAACAATTCCCGCGCCACTTCCGGAAGACCGTGTACGGGAAGCCTTAATATTCGAGGTCACTGGAGTGGATTTAGCAGGACCGCTTCATTTGAAGGATGGGAAAAAGGCTTGGATCTTGCTTTTTACTTGCGCAGTATATAGAGCCATTCATTTGGAATTAATACAGAGTCTTTCGACTAATGAATTCCTTTTAGGTTTCAGAAGATTCGTCGCAAGACGAGGGCGACCTAGGACTATATACAGCGATAACGGAACAAATTTCACTGGAACAAATAATTTGATGGGTTCTCTTGATTGGGACAAGATTGTAAATGACGCTTCTGTCTTAAGAATTCAGTGGAAATTTAACCCCCCAACAGCGGCTTGGTGGGGCGGATTTTTTGAGAGCATGATTAAGATGGTGAAGAAGCTTTTGAGGCGAGTTTTAGGGAAGGCATCGCTTCATTACGAAGAAATGTTTACTATTCTTTGCGACGTAGAGGCCAATATCAATTCTCGACCTCTGAATTATCTGTCAGAAGATCCGAATGATTTAACTCCACTGACTCCCTCAATGTTCATTCAAGAGACTATAAAGGTAGGAGTTCCCGATTTGGATACTTTGGATAAAGTAAATATCTCCAAACGATATCAGTATCAACAAAAATTACGAGAGGACTTGAGGAAAAGATTTCGAAAAGAATATCTGAGCTTATTAATCCAGAAGAAGCGAAAAGTAAAGGAATCTAGGCAAATGCAAGTAGGAGATATTGTTATAATTGAAAGTGATGTCAAAAAGCGACTAGACTGGCCTCTAGGAAAGATAATTGAAATGTTCCCGGGGAAAGATGGTTGCATCCGAGTAGTAAAGATAAAAACAGCAAGTGGAGAACTTGTGCGTCCAGTGCAACGTTTATACCCCTTGGAATTAGACAATGACGATCCTGTAGTTACGAGAAATAATGAATCGGCTGCTTCGTATAAAGAAATCAAAATCCCGAGCTTAGAAAGTGACTGTGAAACAAAAACTAGAAGTGGAAGAAGTGTAGTTAAGCCTTCACGTTTTAAATAACTTTTGAACTTTATTATATACTTTTCATATTTGTGTCTTTCATGTTTTGATTTCTTATTATTTTGAATTTAATATTTTGTTGTGCTATTTTGATTTTGTATCCTCCTAATTTAAAAATCAAAAGGTGGGAGGATGTTACGAGCGCCTTTGGCTAAAAAAAATACATTTTATTTTAAAACATACTAGAGCTTTAACCTTCTTTAAAACTCTAGTTGGAATTAATTGCGCGCGAAACCAATATAATGTTTTTGTGTATGGCAACATCTTGTAAATAGAATTGTAAATAAGAGAGAATAAAATGGAGTCAGATTAAATACGAGTGAATTATTTTATATTAAGACACCACATCTTTGAATACTATTAGAGGAGAAACGACTGAATGATATGAAATTCAGACAGAGTCTCAACAACCTCTCCAAAAGGTTCAACAGACTGATTCGCCAGTTAACTGTCCAAATCCTGATATTGTAAAGGCCACCGTGAAACCTCAGGTGACTAGATGTGGCGTCTTGCGAAGAAACCCGACAAGCTGAACTTGTTGAATCTAACTGATGTTTTTGACTAAGCTATCCGGCTTATCAAAAAGTGGGGAGGATGTTGCAAATGGGATCTCTTCTCCAACCAATCAGCGCCAAGCTAATGACGTAACTGTGTTGCTGATCTGTTCTTTCTGTAGATTTAATTAGAAGGGCTAAAAACTTCTCTTTGTAACGTTGTGTTTTATGTTTTGTTCGTAATTAAATGTTTTGTGTGTCAAATCTTAGTCTATTCAGTATTTTTCAGAATATTCACACCGAAACCAGACATCAAGTAAATGTTAGCCCTGCAATAGTATTTTAAGAATTGTGTAACGGTGAGTTTAAGCTTTATTTGGAATATTTATCTTCTTCGATAAATATTTTATATTCAATAAAATGTTAATTGATTTTTAATTTTCAAAGTAAATTGATAGTAAAAAACCAGGACGAAGTAATTTCTAGTCTTAATTTGAAATTAAATATGACTAACTACAGATCAAATTTATTCAAAACTCCTATCAGCAGTTTTAGCCACCCTTCATCTCCTGACTATAAAGACTCAAGAACTATTGTCACATATATCTACAATTTATATTAGAATTAATACCGATTTCAGATATTCTGAGCTGTTTCTCTTTAGTCATAATTTAAGTTTTTAAGATACTATAATGCATCTTAAGAATCTAGAGATTGGTCTTTAATTGATTTTTAAGAATTAATTGACAAATATATAAAAATGTACTAACCTTTAAGCCACTTCGGCTGCAGGCATCCGATCGTTTAGCATCTTCCAGAAAATCCCGAGTGTTTGGCCTTCCGCCAATCTCTGTACACCTACTTACGTCATCTCTTTCGTACGTCTGCGCCAGACTTCCCCAGGATTCGGGGAAATTTCAGGATCTGTCATCGCCATTGTGTGGAGACGTAGTTGTTTTGACCAGAGCAAAAATTTGACTAAGTATAAAAGATTATTCATTTTATTGATCTCTGAGGTAAAGGATTTAAGTTTTCGATTTCAACATGACAATCGCTCAGCAGTTTTTAGGAAAAAAGAGCTGTAAACAGCAAGAAGAACCCTTAGTCCCGGCTGAAAAAACGGTTTGTATTGATAAATTCCTAAATGGTATTAGTTAATCTAATCGGATATTAATGAAGGTTTTATAATAAAACGATTTTAAATTGTTGTGTGAGATTTGAAACCTTTCATAATTAATTTAAATCAGATTAGTTAACTGATATTTTTATAACATTCGTTAAGCGATAACTACATACCCAGTGCGCAATATTAATTAATTAACATTGTTTCTGTAAATGTTTTCGTCATCACCGTAGAAAAATCTTCTAAATATGTTCATTTGTGACTGTCATAATTTTCTGTTTTTTTAAAAAAAAATATTCATTCTTTTGATTTTTTAATTTAATGACGTGACATTTCTTGGGCTTTATCACTTTTTTAGCCCATATGCTATAATTTTTTATATGAAAAGCTCTGAACGTTTACATTTTTCTTTCGGTAGTACTTTGGAGTGAGAAGTTATGGTTTACTTATTTCGAAAATTGAAAATATTTTAAAGTTTTAGGTGGTTTCATTGGTAATTAACTTCCCAGTTCTTCACCAATTTTTTTAAAGACAAGATATATCTTGATTTAAGTTTTTTTTAAAAAAATCTTTTCGTTTATTCCGTTTGCAAGTTCTAAAGCAGGCAGGGATCCTATTTAATTTCACAATGTCTTATCAGAAGAATTGAAAGTTTCTGTACATCAAGTTTAACTTATGTACTCAAAATTAAGAAAGTGGCATTTGCTGCTAGAATATTTGACTGTGTATTATTTGTTAATATAGAATTTCAATTGATAAAGTGAAATATTTATAGTAAATTTCTGCTTTCTTTTGTTAGGTCTTTACTCATTCAATAAATTGAATTCATTTGTGCATTTTATATTTAATTTCTTTCAGGTATTATTCTATAAGGTAAGATTATATCTATCAAGATTTTAGCAGTGTTTTTTTTTTAATCCTTTGATATTATTCTGAAATAGGTAGGGTATCTGTTTTTAGAAGTTTTAAAATCTCTTTTAAAAATTTGCCTGGAAAAAGAATTTCTCTGCAGATGTTTTAGTATAATTATAAGAAAACTAAATATTGAACAATTTCTTCCTATAATTGGTATCTAATTCTGTGTTTTAAAATTGGAATAATCTTCTTACTGAATGGGAATATTTACATGTGATATTTGTATTTTTTAGAAGAGGCCTTTCACTGGGACCTTTTTTAGAGATCTTTAAGAGTAAAATGTTTGTAAAGATACACCTATGTATTAACAAGCTGTAACAAGTTCATTTGTGTTATGAATTACAAATACAGCTTTTTCTTTGTAATTTGTAACTCATTCTGCGAGTTGCTCTTTTTTCATAAAATGCAAGTTATTTTACTTATTTTTCTAAGTGGCATTTTATTTGATATTAACCAAATTCCAGCAGTTAATTACCAAAAAATTTACAATTTAAAGAAATCTTAAGTTATTTGTAATTTTTCAGTAGTGTAATTCAAGTAGATACTACCAATCTACTTCTTTAGATTTCATCATTTTAACATTTTGATATTATAAGAGAAATGATGAATTAAAATTTTTTTTGGCTATTATCATTTCTGTGTAACTTACCTATCATTTCCTCTTTTAATATGGTATATTGTATAAAAAATAACAGCTATGATAGTAATAAAAATTTTTAATATAGGGATAGTTGGAGCTTTTATTTTAGTATTCATATTAAATAGTTCTAATGCCATCCTCCTCCTCCCAGGGTTAAATATTCTAGGATATATACAATTTGGTTTATTAATAAAAAGGACATGATTGTAATGAGTTATAGGTGTTTTTTTTTTAAACTAAAATTTAAGGCTTTCCAGTTGCTTGTAAAAATGCTCAAGTACTGTTTAAATTAATACTTCATACAGCATAGTTAATTTTTGTAAAGTAATTAAGATTATAGGCATTTGAGATATAAATCGAAACTTTTGGAACATCAATAGTCTATTTTATAAAACGTGTTTCAATTTTTAAAAAATCTGAAAGCTAATTAACAGAGAAATATTTGTATGAAATATTATTTTGTCTTGCTCTGTGTTGCCACTGATAAAAAATTAGTTTTTCAATATGTTAATAGTATTTTATCTGATATACTTTTCTTTTTATTTCATATTTACATATTTTTTTTCTCTTGTAAAAAGAATAAGCTACTCAGCAGTTTCATTTTTGTATTTCGGGTTGTTAAGATGTAGCCCTCTGCAGTACTGTAATGTAATTTTGCACTACTTTAAATGTATTATTTTAATTCTTAAGTTACTAACTAAGAAAAATATTAAATTTGAATTACAAGGAGAGGGCGGTGCAGGGTTGAAATCTGAGTTCGGGATGAGATTTAGTATAATGGTTGTATACATTTAGAAGGTTCATTCATGAAAATATTAAAACACAATGGCCATTCAGTTGTGAGAAAATTGTCCTCAAACTATTGGTAAAGTTTATAAATCGATAACTTGACTCCTTGTGTCAAGGGTCCGAACCTGGCTGGGATTCCTTCCTCCCTTTTTAATAATTCTTATTTAATTAAAAGTTTACAAATACTTTTAATTGATAAGTTTTTATTTTTTATCATATTGAAATACATAATAATAGAATTAAGATTTTAAAAGAAATAAATTATACAGATGAATTTAAATAAATTAAATTATTTAAATTTAACTACTTACAGATAATTTCAAGTAATACGCTTCTTATTTTTATGGAAGGATAAATGTTTATTAGTTTAATATTTAAATTGTAATTTAATATTTAAAAAATATTAATAAATATAATATAAATGGTGATAATTATTAATTGTAAATACTCACATCATATAAAATTTATTCAATATTTCTGAAAAATTATCCTACATGCATTTATTTTAATTTATATACTAGGACCAGAATTTCAACTATTATAAAAACATTGGAAACAAAATATATTTTGTTATCTTGCACAACTGATAAATAATGATTGTCCACTAGAGAAAGGTTTCATTAAGAAATCTATTGGAAAACAAACTTTATTTACGTTTAAAAATATCTTTCATCAGAAAGTTGGGCAGCAGGCCACACATACCTTATCTTATTAAAATTGGTGTTGACAATTGATGATGTATAATTGTTTGAATTTTTTTACTGTTTATTCCTTGATTGGGTTCAATTAAATTGGAGGAATTTTGTAAATGCTTAATACTGTTTGAGCCATCTACTTACACATTCAATAAATTAACACCACCTTTCTACTATTTTTTTTTTTATTGTTGCAGCTGAGACCATTTCCTTGAAAATTTAACAAATATCAGTTGCTCCTTTCAATTGTCAATGTAAACACGGTTTTGTTCAGTTAGAATTAATAATTTATACCAATAACATCCAAGAATACAAAAATTAATTGTTTGAAAATAATTCAAGCATGTTAAATTATCTGTAACCATTAATTTTACATTTTTGATTTTTCCTATAAACATTAAATTTTAATTTAAATATTAAAAAATAAGCATTTATTCCTGCATAAATATATGCAACATATTTATTAAAACAATCTGTAAATGTTAATTAAATTTAAAGAATTTAATTTTATAAAAAAATGCATCTGTATTAATTTTTTCCTTTTAAAATTTTAATTTTATTGTGTATTTTGATAGTAAATATTAATTTTTGGATTAAAAAAATTAAAATTGTATCAATTAAAAGTGTTTGTAAATTTTTAATTATATGAATATAATTAAAAACGAAAAATCCCAGCCAAGTTCGAATCCCTGACATTTTGCATATGAGATGGTACCTAGACAACCATGCTATTAAGACCAGACGGATAGGAGTCAATTTATCAGTATATAAGTGTTACCAAAATTTTCTCAAAACTGACTGGCCATTGCGTTTTAATATCCTCATGAATGAACATTCTAAATGTATACTATCATTATACTAAGTCTCATCCCACACTCAGATTTCAGCCCTGTGTCCTCTCCAAACTTTTGTCAAGTAGTGAAATGTTTTGTTAAAGATTTCAGTTACAGTTTTTTAAAATAATAAGTTTAATTTATAAATGTAAGGTGAGTATTCATTTTTAAATTTTATAATGATAAATTGAAATTTTCATTTTGAATACTTCTGTTCCAGTTGTTTTGATTTACTATTTTTATGTGTATAATTAATTATCCCTGATAAAATTTTTTTTTTAATTTGATGTCAGTAAACTTTTAGAGAACTGATTAATATATATGTTCTCATGAGAAATTTAATATAATTCATTTAATATGTAAAGTTCTTTTAATTATTTGTTTTTTATTAGATTGGAAAATTATATAATTTATCTGTATTTGAGTCCATGGATATTTATTATATTTATTCATATATTTTGCATTACTCCGTAATTCTTTCAAAGCTCTGTTCTTATTGAAGTTTTATTTTAGCCCAACTTAAAAGATGCTGAAGAAGGACGACCTGTTGTTGTCACCATGCATGCTCATGTTAGAAGAGTTAGTTCTCTAACAACTCTTTGCGTATTTGCTACAGCTTTGCTTGTCCTGACAACTGGAATTATTGGAGGGATGTATCTGTATCGGCATTTTGCACATTACAAGGCAAGCCTTATGTTTATTTATTGCATGTATAATTTCTTAACATACATTTCTCTTTATACCTCGAATAACCTGTTAAAAAGATTTGATCATAAAGTAATAAATTGAACATGAGTTAATTGAAGTAGCATTAAGGTATCTATATCATAAATTTACTCTTTTGAGATTGTTCTTAATATGTTAACATTTTATAAGCTAAATATTGTTGCAATTGCTCGTATAACTAATATTGCTAATTGTTTATAGCAATTTTGATTCAAAATACTTTTTAGACATTAAAGTAATATTTTTAAAGAAATATTCATATACCATTAAAGATCTGTTCCTTATATACATCTACTGGATGCACAGTTCTGATACTCTGGAGATCATTCATTGGATACTAAAATTTAATCATTTGCATATCTGGTCAAAACACTCATGCCTATGAAATTTCAAAGCAATCAAGCGATTGCCTCTTGTTGCATCGATTTTTTTTTTTGTTTAGTATACCATGATATTCTCATAAATCACACATGAGTAGATTACTGGCTGGAATTCTGATACATTGGACCTGGACGAAAGAAACAGGATTATTTTTAAATAATTATTTTTTTATAAATGATTTATTACTCATTAAAGAAGTCCTCTAAAAGAATATTTACACTAGTGATTTATTATCCATCACTGGGCATGTGGATTCAATTAAACATTTTCTTTCTAATACTTCATTTGGTTTATTAAATAGGGAAAGTGCAATGGATCAGGAAATAACATTTCAGAAGGAAGTCATTATGAGCTTAATTAAGACAAAACTTTGAGAATTACAAATAAAATTTGTTTAAAATAGTGTTATATATATATATATATATATATATAATATATACACACACACCATATACAGGGTGACCATAATTAAACTGACAGTGCTCACAGTGTTCTGCAGCATTATCTATTTGTGAGAATGATGCCACATTTTGTAGAAAGATTAAACAAGAACAAAGGATTCCGCAAAAAAATGGTTCCAAAAGTAACCGTAAAGGGTCACCGGGAAATGTGCCGCTGTGTAAAAGAAAATAGTGTTGACAAATGAAAATCAATACGAAAATAAAATTACCTTTTATTTTGCACATTCAAATCATGTTCAGTGAGGCTGCCATGTTTGTGGACCACATATTGCATTCTGTTCACAGTATTCACAACAGCAGAAAGTAACATGTCTGCAGGAATCTCCCGTACAGTCCATGATATGTTATCCTTCAACTTAGCCAGGTCCTGGACAATTCCTTGATCGACTTTGGACTTAAGGTAACTCCATAGCCAGAAGTCTCATGGGGTAAGATCAGGGAACCAAGGTAGGAACATTTGGTAGCTTTTAATTTGATAATTAAAGGAAGTAGAATCCATTATTTCAAAAAAAAAAAAAGATTGAGTTTGAAGCATGCTTTCATATTCCTGAAATAAATGGAAATATATTTATTTTACTTCTGCTTGCTGCTGGTTTTTAAAAGCAAATGTTTTTGGTTGAAAAGGAGGAGAGGCAAAATTAGAAGCTTTATAACTTTGAATCTCTTTTAACAAATCTGAAATCCATTTTGTTTTCTTTACTTCATCCATGTTTAACCGTTTGATTGCTACGCGGCGAGAAAGCGCTGCAATCATTTGTCTCGAAAACCGTGACGCAGCGCTTTTGCTCTGCTAGTTTCAGTGTATCTTTGCGGCTCCGTGGGTGTGAGCATAGTCTAACCTCATGCGTACTTTGTAACATGAGTTCATTCTAAAGTAACTTTATACTGTTTTTATATATTAAAAAAAATAACCATGGCGTGTGCTCTTATTTTGGACGTTGATTCGACTGCTAGTGATTCTGAGGATGGTGAAAGAACAGACACCAGTAGTGATGATAGCATTATTATAATTCATTGAAGGAAAAGACTGAAGATTGAAAGCGAGTCTGCTATCTTGTCTTCATTTTCAGAAAAAAAAAAATACCAACTTTTACGAATGTTCCTCCGACAAATGTGTTTTCGAAAAGGGGGAAAATCTTAGTTACATTCATAATTAATATTGTTTCTTTCTAATACAAAAAGAATTATTAAAGTTGATTGATATTTGTCTAAATGAGAGTGTTTTATTCGACAACATCAAGTCAAAATATGTCCCGCAGTTTTCGAACGTTCTCACCAGAATCGCTTAGCAGTCAATCATTTAAGACCTACAAAAATATCCTGAATTAGGAACATGCCAGTGCCTTTTCTATGAAATAATAATAATAATTGCGAATGGATAATAATGAATTGGATCTACAAATATAGAGGCGATAATTGGACAGGAATACTTTTTTTTTGGCGCATATTTTTCAGATACTTATCCAAAAAGAAGTGAGCCATGGAATTGATTCAATATATTATTCCATGAGAAGGCATGGTTTGCTTATGGAAACCAAAGGCAAGACACGTCTGATCACATCATGGCACAAGAACAAAGTGTGAGACATTTTTTCGCCCTTAGTGATTTTATTAAGAGATCCTTTGAGGGATTTTTTTTTTTTTGACATGTCAATTTAGGAAAAACAATCTTGCATATCTTTGAAAGAAATGCTTTGTCTTAGGGATTTTTAACTCTTCTCTTGAAGCATGAGAACTCAAGACTTGGTAATTTTAAGAATGTATTTTAGAATGAATTAAATAAAAGTGAGGGGGCATCAGACCAGGAAGTAAGAGAAAAACTTACGTTAAAAGTTATATGGGTTATTTAGGAGTAAAATAATGAAAATTAAGATATAAGTTAAATTAAGATATAAAATATAGTGCCCTTCAAAGATTAAAGATAGCTTAAGCATGTTTGTTATATTTTTTAAAAAGAAAAATGTGTTTATTTTACTAATAGATAACATTTAATAATAAGGTTCATAATAAGTATCTATAGTAATTTTTCTGTTAGAATATTAGTATGGTTAATGATATTCAATTATCTAGGCTAAAAAAATTAATAATATTTAATTAGATTTTTTAAATTTTAAGAAGTTCTAATTCATATGTTTGTTTTCCTCCTCCTTCAGTTGTTGACGGTCAGTATTTTTCATGGTATATGGTTGTTCTATTTAATATATTTGAATTTTGTTTATTGCATAGTCTTATCAATTCAGTTGAAGTATTAATTATGGGAATTACGTTTGAAAGTCTTAATTTTTACTGTTTGTAATATCAAATGCATTACATTTTGCATATAGCCAATAAAAGTTGTTAGTAACCTTTTATTAGGATCAGTATTTTGCCCCATCTTTTGTATGTATAGGGATTATATTTGACATTTTACAAATGACAATTGCAACATAAAAGTAGTCTTTTAATCTTTCTTATTTTAAATATAAATATAATGGTTTCATTTGCAAAGAAGGAAATTTTTTAAATTTATTTTAATTTTAAAATTTATTTTAATTTTTTTCTTTTAAAATTTCTTTAAGCAAAAATTTCTTATGTTTATTGAGTTAGGTTATTTGTCATAAATGGTTAAAATTATTTTGTATAGCATATTCAGTTATCAAATTTTCTCTGTAAACATTCTGTAGTCTGTGGTTGGTTTTTGTTTAAGATGTTTTTTCCATCTTTTCTCCTGTGATCATATTCGTTTTAATGATCTGAGTATATCAGTTGCACTTGTAATTTTTGATCATTTTTAGTTTAATCCAGAGATTTATAAATCTGAGTCTCATTTGCAGGTTGGACAAAGTGCAAATGTGAGTACTTTTTATCTTTTTAGCCAATATTCCTTGTTATTGGTTTCATTCTATAAAGTCTATTGAATGTTAATATACAGCATGCTCTAAAACTACAGTATTTCTGAAGGGCTGTCCCTGTATATTGTTTTTTCAATATTCTGCAGGTGTGCTTTGTGATGTGGCATGTATTGTGATTACTTTATGGCCTCCACAAGATTATTTTGCTCTAACTCTTTAAATATAATCATTGGTTTTTGTTTTAAATCGAATCACTTTCATGTCAGTGAAATCTATTTGCTCTTAAGAAAATTGTACAATCTTGGTATTTGCTTTGTCATGAACTTCAAAGTTTTTCTTTCTCGTTATTTATTTATTTTATTATTATTATTATTATTTGCTTTTTTGTATCTGGAGTGTTTTATTCTATAGGATATGTCCATGGTATTTTAAATATTTATATATGTATATATAATTATATGTACTAATTTTTTAGTTCAGAGTGTACTTTTTTCAATTTAAACATATGTGTAATATTTGCTTGTTTAGGGTAACTGTATGTTCTTTTTTGTGGTTGTTGTTATCCTTGTTTAAAATAAATCAGTATCTGAATTTATGACAAATGTCTGTCAAACTTATACAGTTATCATTTTTGCAATATTCAGTAATTTTGAGGCAAATGTATGAAGAAAAATATTTTCTTCTGAAAAATGAAAAAAATTGCAGTTCTATTTTATAATCTTGTTTTTCACCATCTAAAATTACTTTGACGACAATGCACTGTATTAAAACATGTTGCAAGTCCAGTTTAAATTATTGTTCTGTGCCCAGGCAGTGTTTTCCTTGTGATAAGAAAATATTTTATGCTTGGAGTAATATTCATGCAGCTCAGTGACTGAATCCCTATGTGCTGAGTTTAGCATCAACTACTAGATTGTAAACATGTGTATGAGAGCGACCCATTTCTCATGATAACATGAAAGTGATACATTGAATAAATTATTTGAAAGTTTTACATTTTCCTCTAGCTTACAATACTTATTACTCAACAATATATATTATCCTTATTAAATATGTCAAAAAAAACATTTGAATTTATTAGATCAACTGATATGAAAATCACTGATTGATATGTTTAAGTAGACTGGAAAGGAGCATGTAATATGTGGGATTTCTTTAATGTGAGCGGTAGAGCGGTGATCACATCCAGTTTCAGTCCCAAAATATTATTTACATGTAGATGTGGGACACAACACACACTTAAAACAAAAATAAAAAATTTAACAAATATATCCCATTATCTTTCGATTTTGTCTCTCTTAATCTCAGACTCCTTTCTCGCCGTGTCTGATCCCGACTCCGACTGATTTCCTATCTCATCGTTCATCAGTCCCAGAATGACTTGTTTTTCCCCTCCGATTCGCCTCTTCACATTCCTCCTTCATCCTGCAATCCATCTGTCATCGACTCTCTGGTTGATGTCTCTCTTTGCTCAATCCTTTTCTCTCCGCGTTCTTGCGTGTCTCTCAAAAAGAGTTGCTATGTGAGTTGAGAAAGGTTGCCAAAGTCGACGGACCTTGTAGAGCAAATAAGTTGATGTTAGTTTAGACAACAAACTTAAGGATTTATTTTGTAATATTTGAGCTTCAAACTAAAATGTGAAAACTCTGAATTATACTGACTTTTTAGCCTTATGTTGCACATGAGCGAAAACTACTATATTTATTAAAATAAAGCTATGTGAAGCAGGGTTGCCATGCAACCTGAAGAATAGGGAAACCCAGGAAAACACAGGGAATTTAAAAACAGCGTTTAAAAAAACCTGGGCAAATGCATCTTATTATCATGCACGAGACTTCTGTAACTGCGTGAAAGAATAAAACACTTCTTAAATTTTTTTGAATGGTTTCTTTTTTATTTGAGAAATTGTGACATTATTCTAAGTAAATTAGAGAATTTTTTAATTCTGTGAGCTGTTCTAAATCCATACATAATACGAATTGGAAGAATAAAGAAATCAGTCCTTATGCAGAATGGGTTCGAGAAATCTCCGCCCCCTCCTTTTTTACGCACTGCTGGTTTTGTAAGAAGATTAATAAGAAGACTAAATAATAACAGGAAATTACTAGTCATACCATAATCGAAATGCATACAAGACTGCATGCCAGTATAAAAGAATCATCATTGACGTTGGACTTAGCATCTAAATGGAATTCAGGAAAAAATGGCACGTCAAATCCGAAAGCGTCCGATTTAGCGTCCGAAAATTTCCATCTTTTTAATTGAAGAACAATTATTTAAAGCAGAGTTTTTATTAGCATTAAAAATTGTTGTATCACATTTGCCCTTTAATACATTCATTGGTATGTCGAAAATATTTTCACATTATATCCACTGAAAGTAAAATAGCTAAAAAAATGTAATCCGTACAGAAATGTTGTACTTTATTTGTTACAGATGAAGCCCATTAGCTCCATAAAATTGATGGCTGAAAAATCTGAGGAAATTTAGAAAATTTTAATGGCCCAAAACTTGAATTTGCAAAAAGAAATAAATCTTCCTTTTTAATGTTTTTTGTTAACTAATTAATCGTTAAATGATTTGTATCATGATGACAAAAATGCTTTGTCTTATTCCACCCGTCTTTAATTTTGTACGACTTACGATTTAAGAGCTTGAGAGATTCAATATATAAATAATAATTATTCCCCCTTAATATATAAATTTTGTCTTGCTACATTCTAGATATTAAATAAAGCTATATTTATTTGTATCTAAATATTAACTTTCATCTATTTTATTATGTTATGTTTAAATTATTGCTTCTTTCCATATTCCATTAAAATTAACTCATGAGTGCTATTTCTGCATTTTTTTTGTATCTGAAATATACCTGAAGGAAAGAAACAGGGATTTTTTTTCTCTAGATTTGAGTGGCAACACTGATGATGTATATTTGAAATAGAGTTTCTTAAATATGTTAATGATCCAGTCAGTGTTTCATTTTTAATTATGCGTATTTTCTTAGCATCTACTTTGTTTCAAATGCAGAATTTAAAGAATTACTTTTTTTACAGGAGTAAAATGTATATTTAAAAAAAGTTTAATTTTTTATGGAAAGTAATTTCAATTGACAACTGCTGTACCCATTGCTCTTCATGCAGTCATTTTTACTAAGGACACTTCAGGAATTGGCATCATATTTATTCTATGGATATGGTTTTGTATACACTGAATTCTGATTAGAAGTAACTGCACATTGAAATAACAAAATTAAACTGTGATATAAAATATTAAAAGTTGATTCTTTATATGATGTATATGTCATATTTGTACACTGCTTGCTAAAATTCAAGGATATTTGTGAAAATAAATTTTAACTAAATTGCTGAAAAGTTATTACAAATTATTTGTGGAAAAGCACTATGGAATGTCCCGATTTATCAGTTTATTAATCTGAAAACGCCGTATAAAAATTAAATTTGCTGTTCTTTTGAAAATTATTTTCAAAAGGGCTTTCTTAAGTGCCGTAAAGGGCTATCGTGGATAAAAATAGCCCATTTCAATTAAACGGAATAAGGGGAAGAAAAAATAATAAACTCCTTTCACGTTTAAGAACTGACAATTGAGAAGATCTTGCATCTGAAAGAGGAAGCCCGCTAAACTCCAGCCCTGAAAATTCGAAAAGTTAAACCGTAAATTAGATAAATCTTGCTTATATTACAAGCGACAATTTATATATATATATATATATATATATATATTGTAAATCATAAAATTTTGTGTTACTAGCCGCCTTTGGCGACCAGTCGGTTCGCCAGTATTAATGCTCGCTAATATTTTATGTAGCTGTGTCTCATTACAGGTTTTTCACCAAAATATTTTTAAACCAAATAAATTTTGAGAATCATATAAATCATTTATAGTATTATTTTCTTCAGATGTTCTGTTCATTATACTACTCATCTTTCTCTTTCTATCCATGCAATGATTGTCCCGGAATTGATATTTTACTTAAATGGTGGAGGGAAAGTTCTAAAATACTACGTTTTTATAGAATAATGAGATTCCAATTTTCATAAATGTAAACACGCTAAACAAATTAACTTACAATTGGTTTTCAATACATGCAAAGGTTTAAAAACATCTTGGAAAATGACGTGCAAAGAGGAAATAATGGTGACACACAAACACTTTTTTTCTTTTATTTTTCTTCCCTGCCCAGACTTTATTTTGAGCAGGCATAAATTAAATATCCATACAGACTAATAATAAAAACTATTTTCTTTCTTTTTTAAAATCACGTTATCTATAAATGAAAACCAACTGACATCGCGTATTTCTTTCTAAACAAATCATAATTTATTATTTCCTGCTATCTTACTCAGTTAGTGTGGGGGAAGGGAATGAAGATTTTTAGCGGGAAAGTAAGAAAAGTGTCGTTTTAACTATTTTCCTCGCAGTTTTTTCATTTTTTCTCTCCATAAGAGCCATCCCCGTGTCTTAACGAAAATATTTTAAAAAAATTAACCGAATTGGTCGAGCCGTTCTCTAGTTTTGCGATTAGCAACGCATTTCGAGATCCATTTTTATTAATATAGATTAGTTTCCATTAATGGTAATACTTAACATATCTTATAATATATTTTATTTAAAAAATAACAATGGATAATAATTTTTTTTTTTACATTTTTATATTCAAATACTTAAATGAGGTTTTAATGAGCTGCTAAAATCGAAATGTTTAAATATAATAAGTACTGTAGTTAAACAGACAAAATGCCAATTTGTTTTATATTTTGTTTTTACCAGTAAAGTTCTTAAAAGCCTATGTAAAGTAGTCTTTATTTTTATTGAAGAGTCAGAAAATTTCAGTTTGGAAGAGAAACGTGTAAATTGTGTACAATTTAAAACCTAAGCATTTAGTACCATCTAAACATCTGTACCCTAGCAGCAAAAGATTGTCGGCCAATGTTTGGCCACGCATCGCTCCACAGAACGCGCAACGTAGGGCTGAGATCGGAAGCCGTCTTCGCCCCGACATTTGTTGTCCCCAGGCGGAGCGCCTCGCGATGATTGCGCCGGCTTTTTTTTCCGACGAATTTGACGATCATTTCCTGACGTGTTTTATCATGGCTGACGTTATTTCAAGCATTTCCCGATGTGTTTTATCAATGAGCAATCCAATACCAACCATTTCTCCATGTATTTTAGCGATGGGTGACCCAATACTTATCATTTTCCAATGTATTTTAGCAATGGGAGATCAAACACCAGTCATTGGGCTATTTATTACTGAACACTTGAAGCTTAAAATTGAAATATTAGTTTATTGGTTATTCGGTTTTCTTAAACCCTATAATTTAGTGTCATAATATTTAAAACTATCGTACTTTCGCATTTTTTTTTTTCAAACGAATGAAAATAAGAAATATTTTAAGTAGTTTACTTTTCTTTTTTGTTTATGAATATTTTTTGTTTATTTAATTTGATAAATTTAAAATTCCATAAAACACTTGCTTTTGATAGAATGACATTTTTCATTATTTTAATTTTAACTCTTCTTTGACTTTCTTAACTATTATTATGGCATATTATTTTACCCTATAAATTTTCAAATTATATATATAGTTTTATTGCTCTTAGAAAAATAAACAAATGTTAAAATTATCTGAAATAGTTTTAAATTTGATCACTTGCACATCTTATTTCTAATAATATAATCTTATATCTCTGTATAAGGTTTTTTTCTTTCATTTATATTTCCTTTTTTTTTTTCATTATTTAATGCATAAAAAATGCTAACATAATCATAAGTTTCCACTGTATAAATAATCAGTATAATTTTTTAATATATATACTTTAAAATTTTTAATGTTGCATATACCATTTGTTAATTTTAAAAGTTATGAAAATTCAAGACAGATTATTCTTAAATGTTTTGTTTTTTCTATATAAGACTATATAATCTTTTTAAAAATATACTATATTATATATATATA
>JAOUZG010003378.1:2389473-2423834 GCA_026289955.1 Argiope argentata
ATATATATATATATATATATATATATTCTAATAGTTTAATATAAGCTTTCATATTATTTAATGTGAGCAATAAAAAAAGAATTACTAAAAAATAATAAATTAAACACAGACTCTTATTTTGAATATTCCCCTTAGTTTTTTTTTTTTGAATGTATTGGTTAAAAATTGTCTAAAACACTAAATTATGTTATTCCTATCATATGTTTCTTCAATACACAATATTTTTACTAGCACAATTTGCAAGTTACATTAAATATTTTTTCTTGATCAAAGTTTAGTAAGGTTTGGTTTTGTGGGGAAAGAACCAAATTCTTAATATTATACAAATATTCCATACACAAAATGGAACACTTCTTTCATATATATGAAACACCTATAAACTTGCATACTTTATGTTGAAGAAACTTTATGCCTCATTTTAAGTGTTAGTGCTAGGTAGTGTGTAATAAATAACATTCTACAAGACTATAACAAAAAAAATGAATAAAGCACAAATTTCCATTTAAACATATTTTGAACATTTCCCTATTTTTTTTTTAATGCAATGGTTAAAAATTGTTTAAAATACTAAATTATGCAATTCCTATTTATATGTTTCTTCAGTTTATTTGTATGAAATTCTTTGTTTACTATTAACTTACATACTTTATTTTGAAGAAATTTAATACCTCATTATAAATGTTAGTGCTAGCTAGTGTCTAATAGACAACATTTTACAAGACAAATCAATAAATTATTTCGAATTTATTTTAATTATTCAGACAAATGTTTAAAAATATATATATCATTTCCCCCTTTCTATTTTTTGGAGATAGGTAAAAACAGTTTATTTATAATGACCTTTATTAAATTAAATTTTGCAAATACGGACTGAAATGATAAATTCACTTCAAATTTTGGACTGAATTTTCAGTAATGAATGCACACCCAAGCAGCATCCTGAAACTGACTTGATGACTCTCATGAATAAATAATGTCACATCACTTAAAAAGAAAATGTATTTAAATTTTATTTAGAATATTTGCAATGAAGCATTTGAAATTTCTACAAATTTATATAAATACCACACATTTATTTAAATATATATATGTATAACTAAATCATTGCTATAGATAAGGAACATTTTTTGAGATGCACTTTTCCTTTTTGATCAAATTTGTTGAACCGGGACAGCAATTATAATAATAATTGAGTTTTCACTTATTTAACAGTACACATAAAATATTTGTTGACAATTGGAGAAATTCTTTTAATGAGCAAAAGTCTTTTAGAACTTCATAAGCATGATAATAATTTTGATGGAATAATGATTTGTGCTGAAAAACTTTTTAATAGTATTTAGAATAACAAAGAAAAAGGAAAACAACTCAAACTAATGGAAGTGAAATTTCAGCTATTATTTTATGAAATATGACGTAATTAAAAACTATTCCTATAAGAGTATTCAAAAATGCCTATACAATCCCACGTTTTAAAGATTTTTTTTTCTAAACTTACAATAAATATGGGTACGATCGTAGTTTAAAAGCCTACTTCGCGCACTTTCCCAAAAATCGTCAGCCACGAAATTGTACCGTCACTTTTGGGAGTCTTCAGGCCAGTACGAAAAGTAGAAAGGTTTGCCAGACTAGAGAAAATGGGAGCTACCAGCTTCGCGCTTTATCACCAACTTGGCTAAGCTTTTTTTAGCCTCATGTCAAAACAAAAAATAATTACATGGATTTATTGCCATAAGCCTATGGAAAAGAACGTTATTTAATACTTTTTAAAAATCTCTTTCATTTGAAAATGTTAACAGAAACAAAATTTATAAATGAAGAGAAAAAATAACTAATAATTTAAGGACACGCAAAATAAAAATCTAACAAAAAATAAAATCACTTGAAAAAAATACACACAACAAAAGAAATGATGATAAATTAACTAACAACGTTTCAGCATTTAAATGAAATAGAGAGATTAACAATGGATCGTTAATTCAAATATTCATTAGGCTTTATGGTTGTTTACCCCCTAACGCTAATCACGTGCAACTCTTCGTTTCAGGTAATCCAAAAGTTCGAAAAACTTTAAAAAAATCTTTTTTTACTCACTATTTTTAGTATAAACGCTATACTATTTACAAATATACAATAATATATAATTTACACTTACCAAGTTTCTTGAAACGATAGCACGCGTTGCTGGTTGAATTCCAAAATACAACACACGCCATGTGATTCATGGGAAATTCCTAAAATATATTTGCAAAGTGTCATCTGGAGAAGGCGGTTTTCCAGATATCGGCGCGAGTATGGGGCGATTACGACCATTTTCGCTAAGTCGTATTGCATTGGGGCGTACGAGCTCGTCAAAATGCAAATGCGACCTTCAGAGGTGATGGCTAAAAATCTGGTCAGAATATGACATCACGCCAATGCAACGCCGAGGTTGGCGAATACTGGCGAGCGGTAGCCGATGGATGCGAGCATTGGCCAATGGGTTACCAACGACACTTGCTGCCTGGGTAAACAATAAATTTAGAAAACAGTCTTAAATTAAGAATTTATTAATATCAAAAATGTGATAAAATGTTTGCGCCTCAATACATACATTTTTATTTTGAAATACTCTATCATTAAATTTGTTCTTATCTATGTAGATAATTTAGAATAATGTTATTTTTCTTATTAACCCTTTCTGGACAACAATTTTTTTATCTTAGGAAAAAAATTCCTTCCAAATTTCAATCAAGGGGGACCATAGGAAGCACACCTACCCTTTTTTTAAACTTTTTTTTTGTCAAAATTGATAAAAATTAAGGTATGTGCCAAATTGGGTACATTGGGCATTCCCGTAACAGTTTAGATTCACCAGAAGGTAGGCAAGCCGTCACACAATTTTTAGATTAAAAAGAAATAATTCCTCATTAACTACCTCTTTAGAATAGTTAGTCTTACTAACAAAACAGTTGAATATTCATGGTCAAATTTTACCTTTCATTATTTATTTCAATGCACAATGTGTAAATCGTGAATAATTTTTATACAGTCAAATATCAGCTGGCAACATAAAAAGTAATATGCAAGGAGGAAAATAGATATTTTTCCAAAAAGTAAACAACAATGTATCCATAATAATATGATGACATTTGATTCCTTAGTGAAATAAATTTGGAGAGAGTTACACATCATAATCAAACACTTATTTTAACTGATTCTGCAGGATCTATTTGTCCAAGCCATAGGGGACACGTATTTGGACTGTCAGCAGCACGAGTTGTCTTCCAGACTGGTAACCTTTTTATATCCTTTCTGTCCACAGACTCGACAAGGTGAAGCTCTGGCGTTGTTTCATATTCAGAAAAACTATCTGAAGCACTTTCGGAGTCACTCTGAATCAACATCTTCATCGCTCGAGCTTTCGCCAACATTAGGATCATCACTATCCTCTGGTGGTACAATTACATTTTGCACAACATCCCTCCTCCTTTTCCCATAAAAATTAGCAGGATTCATTATCTGATAAGACAATATTGTACAAATACTATATCTAGCAATGCCAAGTATAGATGTTATAACTAGCCATTTAACTACTCTTTACTTTCAATTATATAAATACGACAACATCATGAAGTTTATTTATAAAATATTAGAAATCAAGTTTCAGACGCGATTTATTGACTTAAGTTGCTGTATTGCCGTAACAGCCCAGAGGGACGAATTCGTCACACACTTTTTCTTTCTTCTATTTCAAATAATCTTAAACATTAATATGTCCCGATTACGTATTACTTTAAGGAAAACCATAAAGAATACAAAATAAATTTTAGAAACACAAACTTGCGATGAAAGTCAAAATCTAAAAGAAAAACGCAGCAAGTAGACTATCTTCTACTTGGTTTGCTTCGACATATTCTGATCGACGTAGGAGTACCACCTTTCCCCGCTTAGTGGCAACACTTACTGCTGCCTGCAGATATGAATGTGCCTAAACCGTCACTATTGCTTATTGTGGAATAACTCATTTAGCTACTGAGGTATAACTATTCTAATGGTATGTGCCGAATTCGGCACACCTGACGTTAAAGGGTTAAACCATGTCATCTTTTTTGACATTGTCCCTTGCTTTGATGTAAGGACAGCATTGGTTTCATTAGTTCTTTCACCTACTAATACATTGTAAATTATCTTTCACGAACTTGAATTACATTTACAGGTATTAGGGACCCTATATTAAGCTATGTCTCGTGCGCATATCAGCACCTACGATTGTGTACTGATTTGTATTTCCTGTGTAATGAATTTGAATTATCTATCCTTGATGGATTATGCTATTGAATTTCGAATTTAAGAGAAAGGAATTATAAAAAGCATTCGCTGGCTTGCTAATTTATTAAAACAATTTCATCTCATTTAAGTAATCATACTTAATGAGATACCCATACTTCACCACATTGAGATTATGAGCCTCTTTCTTGTTCAGTATTATTATATGTAGAATTAAAGCTAGTGAAGATTATATCTTGCAACTATTCTGTAGCATCTTTATCTTCTTATAAAACCCTGTTTATCACAAAAAGTTATCAAATAATAGAAAAGAAGTTAAATTTTTACAGTTGATCAAAACATTAGGGTTCTACCAACTTTCGGTGTTGTAAAAATCAACTCTGAGGAAAAAATTTCAATGTATGAGGATATCAATGTTAACCAAAGTAACAGAGGAAAGTAAAACCAAAGGAACAATATTTTTGCTAACAACTTTCTTCTTATTCTTGTATGCTTCTGTTACAACATGCCTATTAGCTTTTTTCTTTTCTTTTCTTTTCTTTTCTTTCTTTCTTTCTTTTTTTTTTTTTTTTGTAATTGTGTACATGTGTGATCACCAGGTAACCAGAAGGGTACAAATTGAAATGTTTCTTTTTGGCAGGATAGCTTCAAAATTTTCTTCAAACTAGTCAAAACTTGTTTTCATCTCTCGTGAAATAGAACATCCAACTTCCTTTTAATTTACAATTGAGTCACTTACACAGCATTTGGTGCAATTATTTAACACACACACACACACTACTATTTCATTTTCATAATTATTCTTGATATAGGATAGTTTTGTGAATGCAGGCAATGACTTCGAATATACTACTAGATTTAAAGGTTGACTCCATTATGGTTTAAATACAGGCTGAGTGGTACCAACTAATTGTTTTGATAATTTGAAATAACATCTTGAAAAGCTTCTTTGTGTTTTTCATGAGTTAAGGTTATTGTTCCTAGCTCAAGTGCTGATAGTCTTTTAAATTGTCAGGTGAGTAAACAGCACATATTATTCTCTGGGAAACTTTTGTTGTATCAATTTTAATGAATACTTTTATAAATATTACTATTCTGTTTTAGCCATGTCACTTCTTTTTAACTTGAGAAAGCCAAATTTCATAGCATTACTTTATATTCTTTGCAGAGACTCCTATTAGTATGGCTTTATAATAGTCGATATTTTACGCAACTTAGCCAGATGCCATTATGGGTAGACCTGTATCAGTGAAGGTCGTGTGCTGCAATATTACTTCGTATTTCTTGCGATATATTTTGCTAAGCTGGAAGTTCTTAAATTTAAATGTGTTGCCTGTAAAACTCCTTATTGGCAGAGTTTCTTTCATATTTTTTATTAAATGAACTAATCTTTTTACTAATGTTTGTAAGGTGGCTTTGAAATTATTTGTACTACTTATTGAAAGCATGTAGCAGAAGTTTTTATTTACCTCTTATACATGGTGAATGTAGGTTACAATCGTATTAAGAAAGCTAGCTTAGAAACCCCTCTTTCACATATGTCTCCAACTCTTTTAAATTTTTTTCATAAGCGTTTCATCATCATATAAGGGCCAAATTGCAAATATTCTTCTTTAAATGGAAAGCTGTGAAAAAGCTATCCAAAGTAATTTACGAATTTCTCAGTTGTTGTTTTCAAATGTATCAAAAACTTAGAAGAATAAGTGACAAGTTTTGGTGTAACAGAAAGATCCTGTCGTATGAAATATTTGAAACATTTTTTAAACACATCTCAAGAACAAAAGTTCCAGATAAAATGCTCTGTGTGAATAAAAGGCAAGGATGAGGTTACTTATTCAAAGTACTATAGCTATTTTTGAAATGCTTCCCCTCATTAATTAAATTTACTTTAAAAAAATTTGTTTAATCTTCATAACGGCTAAATCCCCCCCCCAGCTATCAAAGGAATTAATACCTAAATTGCAGATGAAAATAGTAATTTACTTTTGGAATTCACAATTTGTATAATGTTACTAATACCGAGATAGGCATAAATCGTTGCACAAAATACCTGGATAGAAAACACGTGGAGGCATAATGCCCAAGTCTATTTAATTATCAGTAGCTCGGAGATTCCATTATTCTTGATTATAAAACTAATCAATTTAGCCGGACTCGAGGGTATTCGGAGGCTTCCCAGTCAGATGATAGCATTTGGAAATATTTCAATTAGTCAAAACAGTAACATTTTTATAAATTATCGAAGTAAAAATTCCAGTCACTACAGTATTTTAAAATTATATATATATAAACACATTATTTTAAAAAAACTCTATACATATTAGATTTATAACTATGTGCTAGATTGCTATGTTTACAAAAGATTATGTGTTGCTTATAAAGCTGATTTTAAACTCCAGCATATTTTCTCTTGCAAACTGAAATTTGTAGGAATTTTTTTTTAAAAGTATTTTGTATAGGTTTATAAGATTATCACTGGTCAAAAGAAAATATCAAACACTTTACTTCAAATATTTGACTATATATATTTTTAAATAAAAACATTTTTAAAAAATCATATTTTACTCATTGTTTATATATTATTACTAAAAAATTATGCTTGTTATAAGTTTTAATCGAATGTAATAAGGTTTAGAATAATCGTGTACTTTCATTTTTAAAAAGTTATCGTTACTTTTTTTTATTAGCAAGGTACAACTATTTTATGCTTGGCTATTTTCAATTTTGAGGGGGAGTGTAAAGGGGAAACTCCCTCTTTGGTGGTGGCAATTTTTCGATTTTCAGGTCTTGTAGTTCAAAGGAGATTTATCAGAGTTTTAAAACTATATCTTTTTAAACCTGTTTTACCTATTTGCAATGAATTAAAGCTTGGAATATGAGTTTCTTTGAAATTTATAAGCTAATGATATATTTTAGTACAGTATTCTAAAACAATTCGACGAATATTAAAATAAATATATCTGCCTGCCTTGTCAATTGAAAAATACCTTCTCTTTCATTGTGCTTATATCAGACTTGCTAGAAGGCAAGTTTTGTGTTCAAATTTCCTTTAAAATCACAAAATGTCTTGAATAAGGTTTTTGTCTGTATCTGTGCTTGTCAATAAATGAGGCATTGCCCCATCTTTTTTTAAATTATTTTTTAGCTGTGTAAACAAGTAGTGTTAGTACTGACTGTGAAATTACACAAAGTTAACGATTAATCTTGTTTTTAATTTACTGAACATCTAGAATCAGTTCTTAGATTAATTTTATTATATACCGGATGCGGCATAAATTCGTGCCAACTTCAAAACATCACAATAAAAAAAAAGTAATGCTCGAAAAAAAAATAGCGGTGTGCGTGAATAAGTTCGGTGAGCCTTTGGATTTTGTTATTTCTATTAAAAATGTATTTAAAAATGACCAATAGATGGGGCTCATACGTAATACCGAGACGGTTTATGCAAATCAGCATAGCTATAAAACACAAGGCTGGAAATGGATCTATCATTTGATGCCAGCATTCACTCGCTACCGGATCTAGCATTAGTGGTTAAACTGTCCTATAAGAACGGTGAATCCGCCACTAAAACATTGCGTCAGTTACGGACAGTGAAAGGAATTAAGGTGACGAAAAATCCAATTTCATTGAATGGGATATTGAATTTTGTTCGCCGTTTTGAGGAAACAGGAAGATTAGAGGATCGTCCACGAAATGGCAAACCATCCGTCTGCGCTGACCGTGTCCCTGTGCACAGGGTCATGAGAAATGTGACAGTCGAAATTTAAAGGTTAGATGCAGTACACGTGAGGCAGGTAAAGTAACATGAATTCCGGAAAGGGTAATTTGACGCATTCTGCACGAAATCTTGAAGCTCCATCCTTACTAGAAAGAGGCACTTCACCAGTTGCTTCACCTTAGCAACATGGGTGCTCGCACGAATGGAACGTGATCGTTACTGAACATCATGTGAACATATGAAATCCAGTTTTCATTGCATGGTGCGTCAGTGCGCGAAACAGTCATACCTAGGTGACAACAAACCCTCTTGCTTACACGAACAAACCACTACATTCTCTGAATGTGACTGTTTGGTGCGGTTTCACTACGTCCTTCATTCTAGGCCCCTTTCTTTTTTGAAGAGCGTTGTCATCTACCCGGTTGGAAAACCTGTTCCGTCACTGCAGAACGCCTACCGTAGGCTTTTGCGAGACCACGTTATACCTGCTTTACAGCAAAGACGTGTGTTATCTTTCGTCATCTTCATGCAGGATCGTGCCCCGCTCCACGGTGCTAATCCCGTGAAGACGTTCCTCTTAGACACATTCACTGAGGACAAAGTGATAAACCAAGAATATAAGAATGAGTCGCCCTCACGATCGTCAGAATTTACTCCAGTGGACTTTTGGCTGTGTAAATACCTGGAATCTCGTCCGGGGCCCTCCAGCCACTTTGATGGAACTGAAAGATGTCATTAAATTGGTCGTTGGTGGTATCTATCCCGACATGTTACACGCAGCTGTAATAGGCGTAGTTACGTGCCTCACTTGCATAATACCTTTTGGTGGCGGTGATGTTTGTTTTAAAATAAAATATACTTTGAAGTTACTGTGCTCTGTTTTCCTGATTTGCATAAACCTTCTCTGTATGACGTGTAAGCGCGATCTATCGGTCATTTTTAAATGCATTTTTTAAAGGAATTCACCAAATCCAAAGATTCTCTGAACATATTCCCGCAAACCACAATTTTTTTCGAGCATTACTTTTTTCCATCATGATTTTTTTAAAGTTTGCACGAATTTATGCCGCAGCCGGTATATAATCAAGGGTGTTTGTGCTCCGGGGTAACCCCGGAATTCCGGGGGTTTTGAGCTTCGATACCCGGAAATTCCGGGGATCGTCGTTCAAAAGGAAGTAGGAATAGTAATGAATTATTTATTTTGATCTGGGTAATTTTGTTTGCTTTGAAAGCAGAAATCGCAAGGTCAGTGTGTGTGGTGAAAACTTTTCCTTTCTTTCTCCAAAGGCAGTGATAATGCGTGAAAAAAGGGGGGGGACTTCTTTTTTGTTCTTTCCTTATTGCGAGTTATGACTCATTCCCCTGGTTCTCGGACATACTCTTCTGGATTCTTTTCGGCAAGTAGGCACGGCAGAAAAAAAAGGGAGAGACTTCGTTCGACCAGATGTGCGATCACGTGACTCTGGGTTCAAAGGTCTTATCTCTCCTGGCGTGGCGTCAATAAGTAGAGAAGGGGGATTTTTTCATAGAGCTGGTATATAGTATACCAACTCTATGGATTTTTCGCCGTATTAGCTATTTGTCATTGATCGCTTCGCAACATTTTTTTCTCCGCTGTGTAAAATTTTCGTTTCGTTTATTGATGCACGTGTAAATTTTTCGTTTCGTTTATTGATGCACGTGTAAATTTTTCGTTTCGTTTAGTGACATATTTTTTTTATTTATGTTCGCAAGGGAATTTCGCTATGAAATTTCTCTATATAAATATTGATATTATACAATTAGAAGAAAGTGTCCGGAATGCATTTAGGTGGAATTGGATTAAATGGAGAGATGGTAATGGGGATACCATCGGCACATGGTGCAAGAAAATAAATGTTGCTGGACAAGCATATTGTGTTTTTTGTAACTCACTGCTGAAGTATGGTGGGGAAGGATTCAAGGCTTTCATAAATCATTCTAAAACTGTGACGCACATAAAATATTCAAAGTGCATTAGACATTCGATGACTTAAAGTAATAATGCTAATTCAAAAAATATTGATGACTTACTGGAGACTGATGCTCGGCTATTGGATATAATGACAAGGAAAGCACGCCAAGAGGTATTAATAACTTAGTTTATCGCCGAGAATTCTCTTTCTTTTAATGTAGCTCCCAATTTAATTGAACTCTGCAAACAGTTGAGCCGCGATCAGACGGCACTAAACTCGTTGGAAATGTCTAGGACTACTGCATGCTATGAGATGAAATATGGGCTCGCAAAAACTATAAGGAAAATATCTTTAAAACTTTAAAGGAGACTCCATTTTCTCTAAATTTGGATGAAAGTACTGGCAATGCTCAAGAAAGTATACTGGCAATATTAGTGCAGTTTTATGACAACAATCAAAATGAAGTTGTAGTTCATCATTTTGCATCTCTAAAGATGGAATCTCGCAATTCAGAAGCTGTTTTTAAAGCAGTTGTTAATATTATTGGAGGTAATAATATTCCATGACCAAACTTAATTAGTGTATTAATGGACTCATGTAACACGATGCGTGGAAAAAAAAAGGTGTTGAAACCAGACTATGATCAAACAAAGCCCCCCACTTATTAGATATTGATGGTGACACATGTCACACAGCTAATAACTGTGCAAAAAAAATGTGCTTCATGTTTTGATAGATACTTAGAAGATTTGTTTGACATCTATTTTGATATGAAAAGCTGCAGTAAAAGAGAAATTATTTTCAAAATCTGTGAATCCCTTGCCATTATAAAACTTAAGCCCTTGAAGAGACCAGACCATAGGTGGGTGTACATTTTATGTGTTTTAGAAAGAATCAAAGATCTGTGAGATGCTCTTATTGCATTTTATTTTCACTTCTTGGATAAAACTGATAAAGGGGATTATTTTTCTTATGTTGAAACTGTATACAATAAAAGAAATATTTCTGCAGCTCAGAAAAAAATTGTTGAAGGGGGGTATTCTTGCTTGCATTCCCAACAACTCACAAAGGATGCTTTAGCTCGGTAAAAAAGAATACTAAATGGGTTATTTGTTATGCAAAACAAAACTTTATTGCATATGGCATTATATTCAGCTGTATTACCAGAGTTCAACACATATATTAAATTATTTGAAACAAAAAAAAAAAAACCAATGCTTCATTTAATACATTCCAGTATTTATAAATTGATGGCAAAATTTTTCTCTTTTTTTTATGAAGCCAGAAAATATAGAGTGCACATCTTATAATGATTAATTAAATGTTGATGTCACAAATCCAGAATTCCATCTACCTAGCAAAGTAATATTTACTAGTGCAGAAGCTTCCACTTTCCTGAAGAAATTATCAAAAAATCATCCATTAGCAAAAGAATTCCAAATTTCTCTGATGAAAGCTTATCAGGGGTGTTTGTGCTCCGGAGAAACCCCGGAATTCCGGGGATTTTGAATTTCGATACCCGAAAATTCCGGAACACTATCCGGAAAAAAAAAGGAAGTAGGAATAATAATGAATTATTTATTTTGATCTGGGTAATTTTGTTCAATAATTCATTGAACTTTTATAATTAGGTCATTCAATACTTCATAATTGTAATTTTTCATTTCTCTCCCCCCCCTTCTCGAAACTCCAAAATGTCGGTAGTAAGTCCGTAAAAGTTTCAGGGAATTTTTTGGGGTCCCACAAACACCCCTGGCTTATACTAATACAGCACAGCATATGAAACAGAAATTACCCCTTAAAAATGCATATCTAATTAGTTTTACAGCATTAGATCCAGGCTAAGAGGTAAAACCAGTACAATGTTAGATTTGGAAAAATTATCATCTTTTATGTCCCATATTTTTAGTGATAATGAAATGTCAAAAGTGGAAGCTGAAATAAGGTTATACCAGAGTGATATTGATATCACCAAAGAAATGTTCTACACATCTGATGAAAGTCAAGCGTACAATTGATAGATATTGATCTAAAGTTTTTAATTTAAAAGATTATTTCACAAATAATTATAAGTATCCTACATTGGCTAAATTGATCAAAGCCTGCCTTAGCTGCTTCCATGGCCCATTAGTGGAAAGTGCATTCAACTTAATGGATACACTTGTCACTGACTATAGAACCTCTTATAAGATTGACTCCCTAGATTCAGTGCAGACTATTAAATATGATTTAATGGCTTCTAAAAAACCTCATGTGAAAAATATGGCTCAAAAAATCCAATGACTGATCCAATTCACCAAGATCTCTTTCTGAATATGAACAGAAGTTGGAAAACATATCAAGATGACTTAAAAACATGTATTTCAGATGAGTCACCTATAAAAGTCTCTGAAAAACCTTCTACATTAGCAGAAAAGCAAACTGCTTCTACCTCTGCATGTGCAGTTCTCGAGGAAATTTCTTCAACTTTAAATGAGGAAAATAAAAGTCACCCTTCCTGCAATTATGAAGTTCACCACAAAAGAAAGACAAGCCCACAAACATCAGAAAATAAAAAAAAAGCAGCAGAAATTAGATAATTTTTTTAAAGAATTAATTCAGGTAATTTAAAATATTTACATAAAATGTAGTAGTTCATATGTTTGAAAATTTATGGTTATTAATTTTGCAAAAAAAAAAAAGTAATTCATTGAACTTTTATAATTAGGTCATTCAATACTTCATAAGTGTAATTTTTCATTTCTCCCCCCCCCCTTCTCGAAACACCGAAATGTCTGTAGTAAGTCCGTAAAAGTTTCAGGGGATTTTTTGGGGTCCCACAAACACCCATGTATATATTTATTTTAATTTGTAAACATCATATTCCTTGTTAGTGTAGTACCCGTAACTTTATTTTCTCGAATTGTTTTAGTTTCTGAAATTAATTCCCCTTCCGCTGAATATTGACGCAGTCAAAATATTACTTTGTGAAGTATTTTATGTATTATTTAGATGTTCTTTCTTACGAATATGCTAGCGAAAATATTTTGTTTAAAGTAAAACAAAAGTATGATATTTGAATTAATGTACAATATAACTCATGTTATCAAGGTAATTTTGAGAAAGAAAGTTTGCAAGTAAAATAATCCAATGTTAAGGCAACAGTCACTGTCTTTTCTTATTTTAATAAAACTGTTGTTTTATTCATGACTTTCTAAAAAAAAATTTGTTTTCCCCCTCCAATGAAATAACCTTTTTCCTGACTATGACCTTATTATATAAATCACTTTTATCCATGTGCACTCTATTCTCATGAATTCATATATTGAAGTAAAAGTTATATAACTTCCGTTTAAATGCCGTATTTCTATATAAAATTTCAGACATTTCCATTTTATTAAAGAAATTTTAATTTATTCGTAAGCGTTGTGGGAGATTGGCAATGTTTTGTTTTCTATAAGTTAAGATCTGTGTTTTGTTGTTTAATGGCTTCTTATCTTATTTTTCTTAAAGCTTCGTCATTTCCGTGGGTGGTGCTCCATTCCCTATCTTCCTGATATTCAAGGTGAACCAAGCCCACCTGTGGCTTCCAGTTTAAAACACCATCCTGTTGTAACTGAAGCTTCAGAAACCAAATCTCCAAAAGTTAATTTCTTTGAAGAAGAATTTGACATCGATGTGAAATTTGAGCAGTATGAGCGAATTGAAGTACCTTCCTTTGAACATGGCAGGAGGGCTCAGTTTGTTCACGACTTTGTTGCTGTAAGTACTGTTGATTTTACTACTCTTAAGCAGCTAATTATTTTGAGTATGGCTTTCTCTAAATTTTAAGTCTATGCAGCATAGATTACTTCAAGAAATAGAAGCCTCATGCGAAATAATGATTGAAAAAGAAACAAGTGGAGTATTATTTACTATCTACAGGAGGTCTTATTACAAAAGTGGGGAAGCCAATTTTTTTCATTGGCTGACCTCTGCTCTCCTCCATCCCTTGCTTCACTCTTTTATTTATTCACATATATAAATTATAGTTCCTAACTAAACTCTAATCTTTTTTTTTTTTTTTTTTTTTTTTGAGAACCAACCCTACTACATCTCAAAAGAAAAAGATGAATTTTTTAGTGTTAATTTTTTTAGCTAGCGTTTTTCTATAAATAAAATTATCATGCATCTTTCCCTCGCTAAACAATTATTCAAGAGGAATATATATTTTTTTAAAATTCCTGATTAATGTTTTCTGAGTTAGCTAAAACTAAAAAAAAATGTGATATAAATGTGCAAAAGTTATTATATAAATTGATACTCCTATCTTTGTCTTTTTATGTTTATAAGGGGAAAAAAAGTAAGTTTATGAGAAAAAAAAGTAGAAAATAACTTCATTTTTCTTTCTTGTTTTTCTTTTAATAATAAAGGAATTTAAAATATTTTCTTTATTATGAAAGGAAGTACTTATCGAATTTGCTTGCTATAATAATAATAATAATTTAAAAAAGATTTTCATCCAGAAAGCAATATAAAACTTTTTCTACTTTAATGTTTACACGATAAGTAATTTATTAGACAATGCAAATGTGTTCATTTTACTCCTACTAGTCTATTTTAAAATTTATGGTATGTCATTGTCATTAAATTAAAGTGATGATAAAAACGGAAAAAGGTTTGGCCCATTTTAAGAACAAATTTAAAAGTAGGGGCCGGGAAGGGGTTAATGCACCCGACTTGTAAGCAACCGAAGAAGACGAAATTAGAAATTTTTGTCTATTTGTAAGTAGAATGATTTTCCGGAAGGCTTATCTCTGCCTCTAGGATTATTAAAACAATTGTTATTCTTTAACCCTTTGAGCGCTAATACTCGTTTCCTATGCAGCTCTTATGAACGACGCGCGGCTGGCGGTGTATGATACATTATAATATAATATACAATCCAATTACTATTCCATTGTTTATTCCACATTTAATGAAGACATTTTTATTTTCAATATTTAGTAACCTAGTAAAATTTGAAATCCCAGTAATTTAATAATTATAATTTATTTGAGTATTCATAATCAGAAAATTAAACAAATCATAAAAAGGATTATATAATCATGGAAAGACTTCATATATATTGTTACGAGTATGCAAGCGCCGCGAAAAGGTGCCGAAGTTGTCGACGTTTGACGGGGAACTTCGCGCCTGCCGGGCTGGTTTGGCGAAAGGAATAGTCTGGTAGCCGCTGGATCCTTCATGAAGCGGCGCGTTGCTTCTCGTGCACGCTTAGTCGGCTATATGAGGGACGAAGTGCCGTAACCTGGCAGTCAGTTGGTTAATTAGTTAGTTGAGAGTTTTCTCTCAGAAGAGAAGCGTCTCGCTGGACTAGCGGATTAATTGTTATTAGAAAGCTGTGTTTACGTTTGCTGTTAACGTTGTATTATTGAGCTCGCTGTGATTTACTGTTTACTGTGCTATACGATAGCTGTTTTGCGGTCTGTTTTTATCGTGCGTGAGGCTTGTATTTACGCTGTGACTGTTGACTGCTGGATTGTTGTTATCTAAAGTTTTACTTTATCAAGTCATCCTGTAAATGCATGTAAATAACTGTAAATAAATCTGTTTGTGTTGTCCTCAAATAAAGACCATTCAATCCGAACCCGCTACGCTAAAAACGTAACAATATATATTTTAAGAAAATAACATTTAACAACATTAACATTATCTTTTTTTGCGAGTGTTGTTTTCCCTGATCATTTTTACCAGGCATGTATTTGCGTCCATACTGACAATTGCAGAGTGCGTATTTGCGTCCATAGTCTACATCGATGGCTTTCGCAGGGCGCATATGTGCTCCCATGGCATTTAAAGGGTTATTATGATATTTATCTTGAAATGTTACCACAGTGAAATATAAAGGTTTTCAAGAATTTATTTTTTGCACTATGTTTACTTTAAAAGTTGTTAATTTTGTTGCCCTTTTAAGTGCAAAATAATTAAGTACAAGTCTCGGTTTTATTTCTTTTAAGATTTTATTATTTATCACTGAGTAAACTTTTTGAGTATTAAAATTGATAATATGGTGTGATTTAATATCCTGGTGAGACATTAGTTGTACCTTATCAATAAGAATTATTTAGCAGGATTGTAGATACTTTCCAAAGGCGTCAATTGTAGTGACTTTTCACAATCATTCTTGAATTTCCCTGTCAAAAAAATTACCATTTGACTCGAATAGTTGTTATTTTAGAAGCCAAAACTGAAAATACCTCTAAGTGCATTTTTGAAATGATACTGAACGCAGTTAAATTTCAGATTATTCCAGCAAAGTGTAATTATTTAGAAATTACTTGTTGTACACATTTAGAGCATATGGATCTGTATTCTGTTGAAAAATTGGAAAAGGTTCTTTTTTATGTTGAAAATCAGATTTTTAACATGTGAAACAGTTACAACAGTAACCAACTCATACTGTGATTTAACTTACGGCTGAAGTTTAATAAAATAGGAGTAGCTACCTAAACACCCTTGCTTAGTCCCTACATTATTAAGTTTTAGATTAACTTAGATAAATTACTCTTTCTGGTTATTTGTTTGCGACATCTGATACATTTGTGAATTTTAATATATAAAGATTTGATTAAGTTCTTTAATTTGATGTATAATTTTTATGATTTGCTGCAAAAAAAAATGTTGTCAGCCTGCAAACTTCTAAGTACTTTTTTCTAAAAACTCTCTATGATTATAACCGATTTTATAGCATACTTCTCATATTTATCATTTTTGCTGTATTGATTTTGTAGTAAACTATTTGTCTCTTAACTCTGGAAACACTTCATTATTTAAAAATATCATATTCTGTGCTAGGGAGAAATTTATGTTGCGGAAAAATGGTAAACAATGTGATCAATTTTTTTGCTTAGTTTAAGCCTGAACTTTAATGCTGCTATTGTATTATCAAGTGGTCTAGTTAGTTAATACTGCTCAAAAAAATTTCTGTATTCAATTATGTTGTTACTAATGTCACATGCCATGGGCAAGCCCTCCGCTGATACAGCTGCAGATTTAAGCCAAAAGAAGCGTCTCTTGTTTTTGAAGTAGCGCCAACTAGGGCCAAGAGTACGACTTAGCTACACACTCACCACATTTGCTTGCACACCCCCTTTTTACAGGAGGGCACAGTCACACAGCACACAGAATAATAACCGTGCCCAAACCGGGACTCCCAGTACATGAGAAATACGCGCTTACTTCTGTGCCAGAAAACCGGCGTATCCAATTATTATTTTAGAAATAGGGCATTTTTTAAGATTTGGATTTTATTATAGAAAGATTTCTCTCAGTTAAGTTGTTTGCAACAATTAACTGTTTCTTTCTCTGATTTTCTTTTCATATTTTCAGAATAAAACCGGCATTGTGGATTATGAAAATCGTCGCTGTTTCGTTATGGTATTGAATCGTAACTTTGTGTATCCACCACGTGTTCTGTATGAGCAGATTGCCAAAATGAGAGTAAGATTTGAATGCATTATGAATTAGTTTAATTTTTTATGTATTTAATTCTAAAACAAATGTGTTTTTTCACTTTTGTTCATTTATAAGCATTTTTTAGGCAGTTTTATATTTTTTCACTTATTTTTGGCATTAAAACGCTTGTTTTAATGGAACATTATTCTTTAAACCATCTTCTTTAACTTAGTTATATATTTATTTTTGAAAATTGGTTCAATTTTCATAAAAAATACTGTGCATACGATTACTTGTATTTAAATAATTTATTTCATATCATTAGACATATGCAATGGCTGTAAGAATTTAAAAATTTTCCACCAAATGTTGTTTTAAGTTCTACAAATAGATTTACAGAACTTAATATTTTCTTTGTCTGATTTTAGCTTTTAATAAAGGTTGCATTCTTTTATGAAATTTCTTAAACTTCACTGCATTTCATAAATTATAGATCTTTTAGTATATCTTATTATCAATCAAGGGTTATCTTGAAATATTAAATTAGTTTTAAGATATGAAATATAACTGCAATGCTTGGCTTAAAAATATTTAGGTAGCATGAATGAATAGCTTATTATTTTTTTTAATTGGTTTGCATCATACTTTTAAATTATTTCAAATTAAATTTTCCTTGAATTTGATATCCCATTTATTCAGCTGTTCTTGTAGAATGGGCTATTAAAATGTGTGAAACATTTTCGTAATTTCTTATTATTAATAGAAGTTTTTGAGAAAAGCAAGCTTTTGAGGTTTATAACAAACTTTTTAGATTTCTGTTATAATTAGTTTAATTTTATTCTGTTATAATTAGTTGTTTCGTTTTATTTAAATCTATTAAATCATTAGATACTATAAATTGAATAATTTTTTAGGCTGGTTACTATGATGCTGATACTCAAACAGTGAGACATACCATGCAAGTGGTAACACCACCAGTTAGTGATCTTAAAAATGTTGGTTTATTTATTGCTCGTGATTGTGCCCAAACGCCTATTTATATGTTAGAGAAGGCTACTTCACCTAGTAAGTAAATGAATAATTCTTATTTTTTAATTTAGCTCTCGAAGCATGTTCTTAACCAACAGCTGTAGGATAGGGTTATATTAATTAGGCACATGCTTAATTTACATTAAATTGTTGATACCATTTTTCCCCCTTGAGAGTGTAACATTTATTATTGCACTATCCATTAATTTAGAATTGTTCTGTAGTGTTTCATTTCTCAAAAATCAATTTGTGAAATAAATCAAAACGGAAATTGACTATGAATTTTGATCTGGAAAATGCATTAATTTGTACCAATAAAAATATATTTTGAATTCATCGAGGCTTGGGAAAGAAATAAAAACATTGTTTAGTTATTTTAAGAAATGAACTTAAGGAATTTATTATTTTTTCTTAAAGGGATGATTTTTGGCAGAACTTTATATAATATGTCCTTAAGCATAATATGAACTCTCAATACAAGAACTAACGGGGGTTTTTTCTGTGTAAAGACAACTAATTGGAAGCATATACTATTTGCGATTTTAACTACCCACCACCACTTACTTTTCTTTAGCTATTGTTATAATACTCATATTTAAATAGCACATTTTTCCAAGTCATTCAATGTAGATACTATGTCACTGAAACCAATCTGTCTCTAAGGCTGAGAATAAACTGTTTAAATATATTTTTATATATTTTTTGGCATTTTTGAGGAAACAAAAAAGGTATTTAAATAAAATCATTTCTGAGATACTTGATGTAACCCTGTCTATTTTGTTTGATTAACAAAAGATGGTAGGTGCACATTCATTCTCATGGCTGTTTGTGAATTTAAATATTCATTGAGCATAAATTTTATGGCACATTATGTATAAAATTGTTAGCCTTTTCTTAAATACTTGATATTTAGTAGCTTATCCCCCATTTCTGGAAATTAAGGTCTATTTTCCCCAAAAAAATAAATTTAAGTGATATCTTTACTCTTGTATATTTTTACAATTTTTTTTTTTTCGAATATGAGATGTACAGTCAGTATGAATTTTAACTCCTATATTACTACATTTAATACCTCTCAAATCGTATATTTTTTATATAAATGCAATACGCATATCTGATAATCTCTCTACCATCTGGTTATTTCTACCCTTTCAGTAATTAGGCATATCATAACAGATAATCGGGATATTCATATGAATAAATAAGATTTAGTGTTTTTGCGATTTTAGTTCGACTGTAACAAGAAAGGGCTACTTCGATTATTGGTTACATTTTGTAGTATGTGTGCATCGTATTTTCTGCAGCAAACTTGGATTTTAGTATTAAGATAATTTTTTAAATGATTCTACACTAATATGATGCTTAGGATTATTCAGCAATTTACTATTTAATGCTAACTACTAGAAATTATACATCTATTTATTTTACATATTTATTCTTCTTTTCTAACATTCTTGTTTTTGTTTAATAGTTTACAAAAGAAGCGTAGATAGTGATGGCAAGAAAATGTTTGTTGAATTTGCTGGTAACAAAGTGAATGAGTTCAACATTGTAAACATAGATGAAGCAACTCCAGGTGGTACATCTGCTGAAAGCTCCTAATTTGTTTGTTTTTTCTGGATCAATGCATCTATTTTATTGCAAATATAAATATACAGTTCATAACATATTAAGCACCATGTTATTTATAATAGTAAAGCTTTTGTTTATAATTCAATGACAATGTGTAAAAAATTTAGTGACCTGTCTTGTTCAACAAAACAATTTGTTAAACTATTGTTATATCATATATGACTAGTCGTAGATTTTTTTATTTGTACTATTTAGTATTAAGTGTGTTATATATAAACTCATCTTGGGTCATGCATTTCGTTTCTTTGCATATTTCAGTACAAGAATTCTAATTCATTCAGATGAGGATTGATGAAATAGATTTAATTTTTGTTGGCCGTTACCTTGTACATGAGGAATTTGTTCCAAGTGAAAGATATTAGCTTAATTAATGCTAAACGGGGCCAATTAGTACCTTATTTCTCAAAAGCAGGTATCTTTAAATTTGTGATGTTTGTGGGTTTGTTAAAGGTAGTAGCATGTGGTGACATTTTTTCAATGTGGGATAAAGTTGATTTCATTTTTAATATTTTTAAAAAATCCACAATCTGACATCAGACTTCCTTACTATTCATATCAAATCAGGCTTGATGTTTTTTGTTCATGTAAAACTATTAGAGTGCAATATTCACCTAGTATAAATAAAAACTGGCAAGTGTCCCCTAAAATGTATGCCATTCCATAACTAGTGACATCTTGAATTAATCTACTTGTTATATGTAGACATTTTCTGAAAATAAATATTGCTTAATCTTCATCTGTAAATATACTATTAAATCAGATTCTGTGAAATGAATTTACTTAAATGTTAGAAATTTATAGCACTTTTTTTTTTGAGGAATTGGATTACATCTGCCGATTTTTTGCATTTTGAAATTAAAAATTAAAAAAAGGCAAATTATTTTTCTTTTGCATATCATTATCTGTATTTATTCATTATCTGTGTTATTTGATACTGTTATGCATTTTAATTTATGAATATATGTTTTTCATTTGGTTTCTTTACTTGATTTTTATGTATTGATTTTTAATTTTTTTTAAAAAACTGTATGTTGCTAGTAATTAATGTAAAGGCTGAGCTTCTTCCTTTATCTACTTATGTAAGTTAGAAATAAAGATTTCTTAATCTATGTGCGAACATTTTTTAAAAATCTTTCTACCATGAAATTCAAGATAATACTTGTAGTGTTTAATTTATACCTGGCAACTTAAAAACTTATCTCTCTTAAGTAAAGGGATTATTTTACGATAAAGCCTTTTCAAATAGGCCATGTATATCCTACGGTACATGGTATGGTTTTCAACGATGAAGAATTACAGATATACTGCTGTTCATTTTATTAGATGATTTTATTTGTAAATATTTGTTGAAGTAGTAATAATCATATGGTTTGTTGCAGTGATTTTTGAGGTATTATCTTAAGTACTACTAATAATAAGAGCACATAATTAACATTATGGATCCCTTTTAACGAAAATGAATTGATGACATAGAGATGCAGTAATCAAGCTTTAGGATTTTTATTCAATATAGAAAAAAAAGGTTTCATTAACAAAATTTTTGGCGAAAAATATCTGTATAAATTTGGTTAAAACACAAAACTACGGTTCACTGGGAAAAAAAGACTCCATTTATTAGTTCTGGTGTAATAAGTAAATGCCGCCTTCACAGTTTGTCTTTTGGATTGCTTCTTAGAATCATGTTTCTTGTCGGCTCGACGCACTGCGTTTATCGGCTCTAATTTGATCTGAGTTAATTTTCATCACAACCCATTTTATTACGGCCGAGATGAAATTGATAACGATTTAGTTCAGTCCCGTATGTGGGGCGTAAAAACAGCTAAGGGATATTTCTCGAAGAATTCTTGAAATATTTTTTTTAATGCATGCATTGTCTCTGTATATTAATAAACTCATAAATTGTTTCCAAAAATTGAAGAAAGGCGACAAAAGATAGGATTTAAACCACTGCTCCGTGACTTGTGTTGCAGTATGCTTAATGTATATCATTGGCAGATCGAAACTGATTCTATTTCTGTTTTAATGGATTCTTGAAATACAAAATTTTAATCGGGATGTGCATCGCGAGCGGAACTACGGCACTATAGAGCTGATATATAAATACAGGAAGCTAGTCGTTGGTTTATTATGGAAGCAAGTGTACGCAACATAAGCTATGTGAATTGGGAAAACTTAGAAAGTAAAAATACCTTTTTTGCAACATCCCATTTGCTGGCGAACTCAAAATCTGTCGCCCAATCTTTTGCTTCCCGGCGCCACATTCCCAAACACTACCCTATTTCATGTATGAAAAGAATTGACGTGACGTCATTATAACCAAGCTTCGAAGTAGTTTCAGTTCGTATTTCTAGTACTGATTATACATAGTAATTTCTGAAGTACGAATTTGCCATTGTCCTGTGTTGTGTGACTTCTATCTACATTTTTTTCCTTATTATTTTACGACTAAATGGAATTTCCCTAGTAAAATCGTATGGATATATCCACCTAGAATTTGCCTTTGAATTTTGTAAATGGAATTGTTGAACGCAATGAAATCATTTCTATCAGGTGCAATTTAAAATCTATGGATGATATCAACTTATGGGGGATTTTAAAATGCGAAATTTATGATTTTTACAGGCCTGATACATTTCCGATACAAATCTACAGTTTAATTTTTCTTTTGACATTATTGAATCTACTCTTGTATAATAATTCTAAAGCAATTTTAATAGCTCAAGAACAGTTAGTGCGAATTAAACATTTTATTGTTCAATTAATCATGCCTATTTTACTTCATGTGTTGCAATAATCTATTAAGTTATAAATCTTAGCTTTTTTTCTGTTCCAAGCTTGAGTTGGCGTATTGCAATAGTCCTTCCAAGAGCACCTTAAGCATATTAAATAAGGTTAAGGTCAGGAGAATTGTCTGGCCAATCCATTCGATGAATATATTCGCTTTACAGATGCTCCTCATCCAGGACAGCCCTATGGGGTCGGGCATTGTCCATAAAAACGAATTCAGGGCCAACAGCACCCCTGAGAAGACGCACATAGGGTTGTAGGATCTTTTGCCTGTGCCTCTGGGTATTCACGGAACCAGTGTCAAACACATGGAAGTGGTGTGCAGGTATCTTGCATGATCCCTTCCCAAACCGTCAGTCCTCCACCAGCATAATGGTACCTTTCTATGATGTTACTTGGATGGTATCGGGTCTCGGGCTCCCTCTATATGAATATTCGCCGAGAATCAGGTTGTAGACTGAATCTGGACTCGTCTTTGAAGAGAACATTAGCACATTGGAGCTGTGTCCAGTGTAGGTGCTGTCTGCACCCATTGACCAGCTCTCTTTTGTGAGAAGTGAGTGTGATGCTAATGGCGGGCTGCCTTTCATACATCCTTCTGTCACCTAGCCTTCTTGCAGCTGTCTTCCTTGAAACTAATGTTCCTGTGACAGCAGCGAGGTCCATAAACTGTTGTGTCGCTGTAGACGTCCTCTAGCGGTTGGCTGTTAGTAACAAATACTGGTCTTCATTGGGCTTTGTTGCTCTTGTCCTGATCTTCTCGACACTGTCCCACTGTTTTTAAACTGTACTTATTAGGAACCACGTTCGAAGTTGCATCCAATTCTCTAGCAACCTGACCTTGGAACTGCCGTGCATCAAGCCTACCTACAGTTCTGCATCTCATTCCTTTTTTCTAAACCTTGATGTTTACTCATTTCACCGAAAAATCAACAAAAAACAACGTTATTCAAGAAACACAATACAAATCGCTACTGCGTTGTTGAGTAGAAGGAGTTGAGCAACTGGCTGCAGACTTTTTACCTCCTGCTGGCTTAGCAACGCCTACTAAAGTACGTAAACTCATCTCAGCAACGCCAGCGCCTTAGTGCTATTATATGGCAACCAAATGTCCTGGATTTATGTGATACTTTCCAAGAAATGTGTGAAAATGTCTTCCATCTTTTAATTTTGTCCACCAGTTTATATATATAATTTTTAAATTTTTATTCAATCACTGGAGCGGGCATTATTTACAAGTGAAAGCGACGTGCACAACAGAACGACACAGCACGGAATAGATGGAAAGCTAAGTGTAAAAAAGGGACGGGAAATCATGGAAAGCTAAGTGTAAAAAAGGGACGGGAAATCATGGAAAGCTAAGTGTAAAAAAGGGACGGGAAATCATGATCCCTCGTCTTAAATACCAAGGCTTTGATAGGGAAAATATTTTTTAATAGAGCTTATAAAATCGGATTTCTATGACACACGCCCAAGAGGCAAGGGAAACACAGCGCTCTTTTTAAAGGTATTTTGTTTAGGTCATCAATTTTCATCTCTCCCACGGAGTGTGAGAAAGTAACCAGCGTTTAGCTGTTTCAGCAATTTTACACAGCTTCTGTTGAATTAATTAGAACAAGTGGAATGGATCAGGAAATAAGAGAATATTTTTGAATGATGTTGCTGTGGGCTAAATTAAGATAAGGCTTTAGAAATTAATTAGGATTAAAATTTAGAGTTTAAAATAACTTCACAATCCCCCCCCCACCGCAAGACGTGGGAGTGCATCGGGGCCCTCGACTCACGACCATACCTTACAGTGGTGTCCAAGTGAGAAATTCAACTTTAAAGGAGTACTACAAGTGATACCTAGGTTTAAATGAATATAAATAAAGATACCTAAGTTTCCCTTATATTTATATCAATATAAGATAATTAGGAACAAGCTTATTTACAATATATATATAAAATAGGATATCTATGAAAATAAAATATTTAACAACATCAAAAATGACATTGAAATGTTAATATACAGATGATTTGTTTGTAGAAAATCATTTGATGGTCTCTATTTGGTGAGGAATGTCTCTACAGAATGCTTGCACACAGTGTCCTTTAATAGTACTAAGCTCTCCAGAACCATCAAATTGAGTGTAAAATAATGTAATAATAAATTGTATTTATAAAATAATATATCATCATAGTTCTGATTTTGTGTTAAACATTTGAATATGAAAATAATAATTATGAGATTCAAAATATTCTTATCATAAATGTTAGTACTCAAACAAATAGCATAAAAATGTGCAATTTGAAAAAGAGAAAAAAAAATGTAACCCACTAGTTAGTCAATTAGTGGTGACTGATTGAACCCTGTCTGCTAAATTCTAGTAGTGGGTGATGATTAATTACCTAAAATTTAGGACACTGAGAAGGGAATTGTAATTCTTATTCTCTTTCTATTGCCATCCAAGAACAAATGTTTCCATAGTGGTGTGGTAACGGATTTGGTACTGGACTACTAACCAAAAGGTACGGAGTTCGGGCCTACCGCAATCAACACACACGTCCCACCAACCTCCGCTACACACCCTAAAGTGGAAAACAAAAATCCAGAATAGAAAGAGGTAGAAATTAATTGTAAGGTTGACCCTATACTCATATCTCAATAAGACTTTGGTGTTTGAATTTATGTTGTGAAATGAGCCTATCATAGCATCATCAGAAAAGAAAACAAGACTAACTCTTATGAGCAGAAACAATGGGTCAACCTAGTTGGGGTTTATGTGGAAGAAATAAGGAAAATAAAGATTTTTTTAAATTAAATTATTATTCATGACTTTAATTTTAGTTTTTTTTTGGAGGGTCATATGTTCTTAATTTTGATATATGAGAAATATCAATAGGCTTGTTTGTTAATGCATTTGGTTTGGTTATTTCATAATTTACATCTGAAATTTTGGTTACTATCTCATATGGACCTGAAAATACTGAGGATAATTTTCTACGATTTGGATAATTAAATTCCTCATACATTACAATTTCACCAGGTTGGAATGGAGAATCTATAAATTTTGCATCATACCTTATTTTATTTTTATCATGATATTCTATTGTATTACTTTTAGTTAATTTTCTAGCTTCTACTGAAGGATAGAATTTATTTTCAATTAAAGGCGGAGGATAAGGTAAAAAGTCGAATAACAAATATGCAGGAGCACATTTTGTAACAGAATGGAGTGTTAAATTATATTCATTGATTACTTGTTTTAAAAGTCTACTCCAAGGAATTTTAGAAGGAGAAGCATTGGCCTTACACTTTAATTTACTTACTATTTATTGGTTAAATCTTTAACATTTTCCATTAGTTTGTGGATGATGTGAAGAGGTTAACAGTTGCTTGACACGGTAATTTCTGAGGAAATGTGTGAATTTAGATTAGGTGAAAGCACCATTTCTATCAGTTAATAATTTGGATGGTACCTGAATTTGAAAAACTTGCTTTAATATATTAACATAAGTTTCAGAATTTTCATTTTTGAAAGGAAAAGACCAAACATATCTAGTTGCATGATCAATTACTATATAAAGAAATTTTTTAATTGAATTATAATAATTAAATTCACCAACAATATCGACAGAAAGACATTCAAAAGAACGATCTGTGGGAGGCACAGCTTGTAAAAGGCCAAATCTTTTTATTTAATTGGCACACATCACAATGTTTAACAAAAAGGGCAATATCTTGAGTAATATTGTTCCAATAATACTGAGGAGTAATTAAATGTATCATTTTTTGAGTGGCTGGATGTCCAAATTGTTCGTGAGCATTTTGTAAAACTTTTCTCAGAGAAAAAGGTTCAACAATTTTAAACAAATTTTTCTTTTTAACAACAAGCACATCATTAATATCTGTATATTTAGTATGGTTTAAATTTCTTTGATGTTTTATCTCATCCAATTCCAAAAAATGTACAGAATGTTGGAGATATTGAGCTGCAGGATGCCTTGATAACATATCAGCTTCAACATTAGCTGTTTCCTTTAAATATTTAACTTTATAATCAAATATGCTTAGTTTAAAGACCAACGAAATAATCTTCCCCTTAAATTTTTAACATTCTTAAGCCAAACAAGAGCAGCATGATCAGTATGAATTATCAATTTTTTCCATGTAAAAAGTAATAAAATTTATCAAGAGCATCTACTATAGCTAAACATTCCAACTCAGTTTTTACAATAATTGTTTTAATAAGGCCGTAAAGTTATTGAAATGTAAGATACAGGAAGTAATTTACCAGAGCAGTCAGGTTGTTTTAGAACAGCTCTAATGGCTACTTGAGATGCATCACAAGAAACATTAAGTGGTAAATTATGGTTGTGTAGTTGTAACACTGGTTTTGTTATCAATTTATTTTTTAACATTTCAAAAGCATTTTGATAGTTTTTTGTCCATTTCCATGGGGTATCTATCTTAAGAAGATTGTTTAAAGGTTCCCTAATTTTTGCATAAGAATCAATAAACTTATAAACATTTAAAGAACCAAGAAAACTTTGAAGTTGTTTAATATTTTTTGGAGGTTGCAATTTTTTAATACTTTCAACGTTATGATTATCAGGGGAAATGCGCCCTTCTTTAACTTCATATCCAAGGAAATTAATTTTATCTTGAGCAAATACACAGTTAGAACATTTTTAATTTAATGTTTGCTTCTATACACTTTTGAAAAATCTGTTTTAAACTGTCATAGTGCATTTTTAAAACAAAAAGGTAGGACTTGAAATTCATATAAACCTTTAGTAGTTACAAATGCCAATTTATGTTTATCTTGTTCATGTAAGGGTATGTGCCAATATCCAAATGCAAGATCCAAAGTTTAAAAAAATTTAGCATTACTTAATTTATCTAATAAACTATTTATTCTTGGTAGAGGCTCTGCTTCAAATTTACAAAGAGAATTAATTTTACGATAATCGATACAAAGTCAACATTTTCTATTTTCGTCTCTTTTATATGCTAATGTTACAGGGGAGGAATAATTACTAGTCGATTCTTTTATTAAACCAGCATATAACAATTTATTTATTATTATTATTTCCATTTCATTATTAGCAGAGGTTTTATAAACCCTTTGTGAAACTGGTAAACCAAATGTTAAATTTATTCTAGATGGTTCCATTCTTATTCTACCACCCTCATATTTATTTTTTGAAAACACATGAGAATATTCTGACACCAGAGATAACACAGGTTCAGATAGTTTATTTTCAGTCAGAGGTGGAGAAATTTCCTGAGTTATTCACTTCCTTGACCTTATTAAAACCAGTGTTGTTTTTTTCAACAATATGTAAAGACATGCAATTATTATTAGTATGCAAATTGGAAATAATTTTTCCCTTTTAAAATATCTTATTTTTATCACAATTTATAATTAACTTGTATAAACTACAATCTGGAAGTCCTAAAATGATGTATGGTAAAGGATTATTCATAATGTATAATATGATCTTTTTATTTATTTGGCCAATTTTTAAATGTCACAAATTTGGGTTATTTGAAACGTTCCATGAGCTTGTTTGATTCTAATAGGGTTTACATTTTTCTAATCAGGTTAAGTTTATTCACAATATCTGCAAATATAATTGAAAGAGTGGATCCTGTGTCAATAACATTATTTGCATTAGTCTGAGGGTTATAAAAATTGTCCAAGTTAGCTAGACTTGGTAAAGTTGAGATGTGTACGGACACTAGTAATTCTCATTGTACTGGGTCAGGGGCCTCATTAGGAGAGTCTTGTTTCATTTCAGGATTTTAAGAACAGCCAAAAGAGACTTCCACGTAGGGGTAAGCCAAATTAGCTGTTGTTGGAACGTTTGTCATAAATTGGGATTGTTGAAAAGGACATTCTTGTGTCCAATGATAAGCGTTTGGAATTTCTTTTTGAGTACATATTCTACATAGAGAAGGCGGTAATCTCTTTTGGAAATGCAAATTATGATTATGGGTATGGAAGTTATTTAAATGTGGCCTTCCTGAATTTTGATAATTTGGTTTAAAATAATGGGGTCAATTCATGTGACGTAAAAGCACATGGCATTTAAATCTTCATTCGCAACGCTTTCCTCGATGAGTCTGCCATTAACGCCCTCATCCAAATATGAAGCGGATGTTTTGTTTACATTTATAGTTATAATTTTGAATTGTTTTTTTCCCTCTTATTAATGTTAAATGGTGGAATACTGATGTGTTGATGGATGCTTTAATGTGAAACACATAATAAAGCACCCAGCAGCAAGTTAATGCCATGATAAAATGCTACTTCTTAAGTTTCCTTTAAACAATCTTGACATCGGTTGTCAGCTTTGGAATAGACGGTTGTTGTGTTCGAAGCTGGTGGATGCGCAGTTTATTTAGAAGAATTCATTTAGTGAATTTATATTCACAAAATTTTGAAACCCAAAACTGTTCCAGTAATTTTTATAGAGAACCCTTTCGAAGGAAAAGAAATTGGTACGCGATTTGCTGTCTAAAACAAATGGAAATAGTTAAACAAAATCTTTTGTGCATTTCTAATTTTCTTTAGTGGCATTTGATGAAATTTTCTAATAATTTTGAATATGCTTAGAAGATTTTGAAATTCTTACATGAACATTGCATTACTTTTCTCCCACAAAATCTTATCTAAATTTAATTTATGTAAGTAAACAAAGTTTTCTTGTAAAAAAATATCTCTCTAAACTTAAAATTAGCAGCTATAATGCTAACTTGGGTGGAGGTGAATAAATTTCTTTAAGATTTATTAAATAAATGAATCTTTTCCAGTTACTGAAAATCCAATTTTTGTATTGTTGCTACCAGCATTTATAATTGATGTATTGTATTAAAAGTGCTCTTAGTTTGATAAATTGAATGCTAGATACTTTAATACTACTTTTTCTGAAATGATCCGCAATTTGTAAAATGAGTTTCAGGAACTTCAGGATTCTTTGAAAATGATTCATTCCTGAGAATATTGTTAATAATATTAAAATGAGGGCATTGACAAATTTCACTAAAGAAAGGTTTTTCTCTCTATATATTCTTCTTTTAATTTTAAAGCGGATTTTCAAAAAATTTAATATGTCCAAGCATTTATTTGATTTTAAAAATTTTTTTGAAATCTAGTTGATATTTGAAAATTAAGACTTATTGACTTCTTATATAGGAACCTACCAATCCAACAGAACAGCAAATGACTTCCAGTTTTTATAAGGAAGCAAATATTTTAAAAGAAATGATAGTCATAATGGTTTCAGTAGCTGTCAAGTTCATTTCATGATTACACTGTGACAGCATATCTGACAAGGAATTTTTTATTAAAAGCTATCTGATGGATGTATTAGAACTAAATGATTTTGTGATGGCAGATAAAAGTTTTCAAATTGAACATGAACTTAAAAAAATAGGATATAAATTGAAAATGAATTTTTAAACCACTGTACTCAGTTTAGTTCACTGAAAGAATTGATAACTGCAAGATATCTCATGCAAGGTTACAGTAGAAAGAGCCATTTCAAGAATTAAATTAACAAATATTTTGTAGGGGCTGTCCTTTATACATATTTATATAATATCAATTTAGTATTTTATATTACTTGCATGTTGTATAACTTTCAAAGACTTTTGTATAACTTTTTTGCTGTATAACTTTTATTAATTAACCTCAAATAATATTTTTTATTTGATTTTTAGTTTTTGCCATTATAATAAAATGCATTTTGAGGTTTTACTTTTTTAGTATAAACCTTAAAGCTTTCTTTACCTTGTAGTAATTCATATTATTTTGTTATTGCTATGTAATCACATCTAATAACTGAAGATTAAAATGGATGGCTCCAGAGATCATTATTACTAGTTTTCTAAATACATTTGTTTATTTGTAAAGGATTCAAGTCAAATTTATGTCAAGCAACTGTTGCTATAGTTAAAATGAAATTTCATTAGTTTTTTTATTTAAACTGAAATTGATTGTTATCATAATATCATGCTATACTTTTGTGCTCTTCAGTGATTTCTGTTAAAAAAAAATATAGGTCTTTACATTGAAAGTCCACTTCTGCAGAAATATTTTTTATTTCCAACTTCCTTGCTACATGGATGTTTCACTTTTTTTTCTACTTCTTTAACCTATTGATTTTGATTCATAAAATTCTATAAAAGCATATTCTTTCAACTCCTCTTTATATCTCATTTTACTTTTATATTTGTATATATCATGGTCTTATTCTTGTTTATTAAATTTACTGTATTGTATGTTTTATTTTATATTCGTTCAGAGTAATTTTCATTTTTAAAATACATTTCAGATATGTTCTGCTTTAAAAGTATATTGCTCAACATTATGTTTTTATAGGTGTTTAAAAAAATGTTCAGTATCTAGGATGTTTTTGTTGAATATAATTGATTTCATCATTTACTTTGACATTCTTGCCCTACTATGTTTATATTCTTGGTGTCTCGATAAATAAATGTTGATAAATAGTTTTTGATTTGTTTTTTTTAATATGTAAGAACACTGAAACATCCATTTAAACATATTTTTTCAAATTATTATCATTTGCATTTTTTTTGTAATGTGTTAATAAAAATAATGAAGGCTTAATTTTACTCGTTTGTCCTTTAATAATTTCTATAAATTGAAATTACTCATTCATAGGTTACATAGATTTTTAAAAATGATATCTATACCTTTTATATTTCCTAATTTGAAATTGTAAACAGAATTTATTTAACATATAAAAATTTGAGTTTCATGTTTTTTCTTCTGATCAAACTGGAAACATCAAAGCCTCAATACTAATAAAAATCGTTACTTAGGAAAAAATGTGATAATTTTATTGGTAAGCTTCAAAATCGTAATTTATCTAAGAGTAATAATTATTTTAAAAAATTATATTCATAAAATTCAACATACAGAGAAGGATGTGATCTTTTTCTCTTGTGATTTAATATTTCAATTTTTTTTTAAAGTAATTTTTCAAAAACACCTCCATAGCCATTTGTCAAAACGTATCTTTAGGACAAAAAAAAGGGGGGGAGTAAGGAATAAAAGGGTAACAAACAAATTAAAAGGCAATATTAATTAATTAGACAAAAGCAATAATTGCATTGAAAATACTAATTGAAATTTTAATATTATAAATAAAATTACATTACTACAAAAGTTTGGTGAAAATAATTCAAAATATTAAATTTTAAAACATTCAAAAAGTTTTTAATAATTATTCCTTCTAGTGTAACATTCAATTGCAATGCTTTCACCAACGTTATCGGCAGACATCCCGAGATTCGGAGAACGGTTGAAAATTTAACAGAATCGGTTTTTTTGGTACATGACACGTGACCCATGAATTGACACCATTTTGTGCTCGTGGTTGAACAGAATTTTGGTGTCTAAAATTGGAAAAATGCTAATTGCCTTGCTCTTATTCTGATCTCCATACTCCTGCCTGGATTGGGTTCTAAGGATTCTTCCATTCTTAATAATTTAGTTGCTATTGTCCGCCATTCTGTAGGGGTAAAAGGGGCTTTTATGCTTATTAGTTTTATTAATTGAGTTGGCAGACCATCAGTAAGGCCTTCCCAAACCAGTTGTGGATTAAGACCCAACTGTCTGCCACAATCTAATTTCTTATGAAAATAATCAACTAATTGTCATTTTTTGAATCAAATTTAAGCTGAGAAAAGTCCAAAAAATTAACAATATTTGGGTGGAGAAATGGCTCAATTAGAATACAGCATAAATCATCAAACTTGTCAATATTTAAGCAGTTGTTCATGTAATGAGTTAAAGCTGACCCTTTCAGAAATCTGGCAATATTTTTAATTTTCCAAAAGTCATTTTTACTATTTTTCTGGCAAATTTTGTTAAAATATCCTAACCATAATTCCAATTTCATCCCATTTCCCCATCAAAAGGGATTATGAAAGGTTCTTGGGCTATTTGCTCATTAACTATTTTATCAACTATATTATCTGAATTTTGACTCGGAACGTTCAGACACATTTGTTTTCTTTGGGTCAGTCATTTTACCAGATCTAAGTAACATGTATTGAAACATATTTTCAAAAAAAAAAAAAACCATTATAAATTTATACATAAAATGTGTTAAAAATAGATTTCAATAAAAGGCTTAAAAAATTCAATTTTTAAATAATACTAAAAAAACATATATTGTAATAATACCCAAATTTAAATATGAAAAATCAAAATGAAAAAAACTATATGAATCTTGATTTTCAACTGAGATAGTTGATTCAATCTTTTTTTAATACTAATTAATAACTTGATGAAGAATCATTACTGCACACTCACAAATCACTGGAACTAAATGACTCCTGGCAGGAAGGGGTTGGAAATTGAAGACAGAAGGAACACGCAAACGAGGATATGGAGCACAAACAGAACGATATTGAAGAGCAGAGCAGGCAATTACTATATTGTAATGATTATATGACCTACAAGTTATACACTCGTGAATGGATCGCCACAACAAGAATCAGGAATGTCGGAGGAAGTCACAGGTTGCACAGCATTGGAGTATCCACTGAAGAACATCAGCTTGGTAGCCGAAGAAGAAAGCCAGGAAGGGAGTTTCATCTTGGGACGACGTGGTTGGAGGAGAAGGCTGGCCAAGACCCATCTTCGTAGCACGACGAGCCTGCGGAGTCCCAATGCAGCGGCGAAGCCTCTCCCGTGGAAATAATTTTAATTCTTTAAATTCATTTGGGATTTTTTCACAGAACTACCCTGTCAGCTTTTATAATATAAAACATTTAAATTAGTCGTTGAAAGCAGAAGGCAGAGTCGTGGCCGAAATCTTGGAGAAGACAGGTTGAATTTTTAAATTCGTTTTATTCCACCACGGGAAGCAGCCATTATGTACAAACAAAAGAAACGAATACACAAAACGGAATGATGAAAAAGTTGATTAAATTTTTATCCTTCTGAAGTTATATCTCCAGATCTTAAGGGGGATCTTTGACACATGTCAATCACATGTACACCTCGTGCAAGGGAATCCTAGGGATATTTTGATGGAATTTGTTAAGCTGGCTAATTTCTATCCCAACACTTGGAGTGGGGGAAGGTGGTCGGCTGTAGCGATTGAAGGTCGTGGTACAAACCTGCGAAGTTTGGGCCTGTAGCCGAGTATCATACCGATCAAGCAAAAGGGACCCTTCAGCTCGAATGATATTAATTGGCTTATAAGGCTAACGCTACACGGCATTTAGCTGTTTCAGCAATTTTACAAAGCTTCTGTTAAATTAATTAACTAGGACAAGTGGAATGGATCAGGAAATGAGAGAATATTTTAGAATGAAATTACTATGGCTAACTTAGGTTGAAAATTAAGAATTTAATTTGAATTTAAATTGAGAGTTTAAAATATCATTACGCATATTGTGTGTGTGTGTGTGCTTGTGTAAGAACAAAGATGAAATAATTTTTAAGACTAAACCAAATTATAAAAGATACATTACGGATTGTAATTTTTAATTATTATATTAAAAAGATACACAAATGCATTTAGAGAGCGCCTATGCTCTCTAA
>JAOUZG010003378.1:2428834-2486646 GCA_026289955.1 Argiope argentata
AGGACTCTTTCCAGACTAGCTTTGTAATTTCAAAATCTAGGGTAGCATCCATTAAAAAATTGACTCTTCCTCGCCTTGAGTTAATGGGCGCAATAATTGCTTCCAGAATAGCAAAATATTTTATCGGAATTTTCAAAAATCTTGAAAGAGTTGTTTTGTGGAGTGACTCAACAATTGTTCTTCATTGGATAAAGGGTTCAGCATCTAAATATAAACAATTTGTTTCAAATAAAGTCATGGAAATTCAAGAAATTACAAACCCCAGTAATTGGAGGCACTGTACTGCTAAGCAAAACCCAGCCGACTTGTTAACTAGAGGGATTACTAGCAATAATTTAATGACTTCTGAAAGTTGGTGGCATGGTCCTGAATGGTTGAGAGAAGCGGAAAATCTTTGGCCCAAGGCAAAAGGATTTTTGCAGGAATCTATGGAGCCAGAAATTGCATCCGAATTTAAATCCAGCATTATAGTCAAAACAGCTATTGTTCAAGAAAAAATCATAGATCCCGAAAAATTCAGCTGTTTGCTTAAATTGTTAAGGGTGACTTCTTGGATATATCGTTTTGTAAATACCCTTAAAAGGAAAAACGTTGAAAAGGGCTCTCTTACTTCAGAAGAACTTTCCAAAGCAGAAATGTTTTGGGTGAGAATCACGCAGAATGAATTCTTCGCTAGCGAAATTTCGTGCTTAGAAAAAAATAAACCTCTACCAAGAGACTTTAAATTATTATGTTTAAACCCTTTTCTTGATTCTACTCTTCTCCCGGAAGTCAAGTGATCGCGCCCCTTCCAGACATCCGTGTAGAGCAGTTAGCTCCTTTTACCATAATCGGAGTTGATTTTGCTGGTCCTCTATACGTGAAGGATAGTTCTAACAAGCAATATATCTTGTTAATAACTTGTGCAGTAACAAGAAGTGTTCATCTAGAATTGGTTGGTGATTTGACTACAGATACTACAGTTGACTACAGTTTCTTCTAGCTTTCCGACGTTTCATTTCCTGACGTGGCTTGTGCTCTGTGGTCGTCTCTGATAATGCTCATACCTTTAAACGTGCAGAATTAGAAATAAACCTCATTTGGAATGTTCTTAACCAAGCAGATGTAAAATACTTTTACTCTGCCAACGGAATTAAATGGAAATATATTGTTGAAAGAGCCGCCTGGTGGGGTGGTTTTTACGAACGAATGGTACGTACTGTGGAAACTGCTCTGCGAAAAACACTTGGAAAATAATGTCTCACGCATGAACAATTACTAACAGTCCTTACTGAGATTGAAGGCATGATTAACTCTCGGCCAATCACATATGTTGGTAGTGATACTGAAGACCCAATTGCTTTGACTCCAGCGCATTTTCTCTTAGGGAAGCGAGTTACCTCCTTGCCTTCTGTAAGACTTCACCTTAATTCAAATCTTTCTTCCAGGAAATGCTTGATAAAAGCATTTAATTACCGAGAAAAATTGATGAGATCATTTTGGTCTAGGTGGAAAAATGAGTATTTGTTGAATTTGAGATCGGCCAATTCAAGTTTTGTTAAAAACATTTTGCCTTTTAAAGTTAACGATGTAGTCCTGATTAAAGATGATCATCTACCTCGTAATTTCTGGAAATTAGGAAAAATTCTTGAATTATTTCCCGGAAGAGATGACAAGTTGAGGGCTTGCAAAATTAAAACTGAGTCATCAATTATTAAACGTCCTGTACAATTGTTGTATAATTTAGAAATGCAGGATTGAGAAGTAAAATTGTAATAATAATCTTATTATATGTATACATATATTTAATTTCTTCAATAATAATTTCATATGTATCGTATATTTAATTTCTTTAATATTGATTATTTCGCTAGTGACATTATTGAATATTGTTTGATGTAAATATTTTATTATTTGAAATGTTTTCTTTTGCTATTAGTAACTGCTATTTGAAATGTGTAATTGTTAATATTAACTGTTATTTGTAATGTACATTTGTTATTTGTAATTGTTATTTGGTTACTTGAAATGATCCTTTTCATATTTCTTACATTATGTTATTAATCATATTTTTCTTGCAGCATGTTCCCTATCAAATTTATTCTTGAATTTAATTGTCGTTTAATATTTTTTAAAATAATTACCAGGTAATTTTCTTGAAGTTAAATTTACAGTTTACGAAATACAAGCATAAGCTCTTGGAAATTTTGATGAACCCCCTGGTTCATTCGGGGGCAGTATGTTAAGAACCAAAACTAGCCACATCATCTTCTTGGGCGGAGCCAGCTACCAATCATGTAAACATCACGTGCATTTTATTATTATTTCTATTTAAACATCAATTTAACTGTGACTGAAATACCGAATATTTTTTTCCTTCAGCTTCTCTAAAATCGCTCAGTTTCTCGCAATCATATGCTGTAACGTACATTACCAATAAACCTCATAAAAGACAACTTGTGTCTTCAAGTTATTTCAAAGAGGCTACAATCTTCACCTAGTTCACCTATTAGATAAGTTATTGTTCTATCAAGAAAACTAGCAATAATTTAATTTTGATTTTTCACATTATTAGTTAAATTTTTATTACATATTTATTAGCTAAATTTTTATGATTATGTATTTTTATACAATTATAACACCAGAACTGTTAAATCGTTTTAACATTCATAATGATCCTCTTTGTCATGAATGTAATGGCATAAATGACATTGAACGCATAATTCTCTCGTGCAAAAAGTATTCATATAATAGAGACAAATTGTGGTCTCTTCTCCAATTAGATAAAAAAAGATTTTTCCTTCAAAAATGTTCTGGTAAAATTACTGCGGACAAGAACCAATCAAGTTTCTCTTCAAGCGCTGAAGCATTTCAACATCTACTAATTTTTTGTTTGCCACATTAAATTGAGACTTTTTTTTTGGCACTATTCTCCTCGTCACCATTCCGTGTTGCAGGAAAGCTCTTACATATTGTGCCTCTTCTTTTCATTGGAACTTCTGGAAATGTTCTAAATCGCATCAGCGGACTCACTGAAACTTCAATCAACCGATTGAACAGACTTCATTAACTGTTAACCGACTGAAACTTCATTTTGTTTTTGTTTGTGACGCGCTCTTTTGTGTTTAATACATATACATTGCTCTATGCATTTGAAGTAGAGGATAACAGCCACTGTTTCTATAAATCCCAATACCTTACTTCTCTCAAGTCCAAGTACGATATCGATTTGAGAATGCTTGTATTACGGAAATTTCATCAATTCTTCCATTTATTTGTGGATTTCCTCGTCACACTCAAGCAGTGAAAAGTTGTATGAAACCATTCTTGAGGGCAAAAGTGTGTGGAATTCCTACTCGGCATAGCTTTAGAAGGGCAAGAACTGTCAACCTGAGAATTAGAAATTTTCGAGATTAAAGTAGATTATAAGTTTGGTAACATTTAATATATGCAGTCAATAAGAGTAGTGTCGTTGGAATGGACGCGAACGTAACTCGATATGTAGGCGCTTGCATGAGATGAGTTTCTAGAGACGAACAAAGAGTTGCATACGTTTATGACAGCTATAAGAAAGCTGGAAATATAAGGCAGAATAAGAGTTTTATAATAATTGTTAATATTTGGTTATTAAGTCAATTAACCAATGAAACGAGGGATAACTACAACCGAATTATAAAATATTTGAAACTCCTTTCAAAAAGGAACATTTTAAAGCAGAAAATGAATATTAAGCTCAAAAATTCTGAAAAATTTGAGCAGTGATATGTCAATAAATAGGCAACTTTTGACACCTAGTTCTGTTTGTTAGAACACCATTTTAAAAAATCGATACGATTCACCCTGATATAAAAGTCAAAATATGCAAGATAACAATTTATTAGATATTAATATTATAATAGTAATAACTAATCAAGTTTAACGATCATAGAAATATTTTTTAATACTGCGAATTAAATTAAAGAAAATTCTAATAATTAAAATTCATTTCTGATTGTATTCAGAATGTGATTAATAGCATATATAAATAAATTTTGAATACTGAATAAAGCGTAAATGTAATAAATTGTATCTATATATACTTCTATATAATATCCTGAAATGGATACTTCATTTATTTCAAAATTAGGAAACGAATAAAAACACGTTTAAAAATATTAGCACAAAAAGTTTTGTACTCTAAATATTAAAATAAATTTTGAGAATTGCTTAGTTGTAAAAGAAAACTGGAAAGTATCAATGTTCATGTAGGAAGTTGCGCTTTGACTGGAATTAGACGTTCCAGTTCTTTCCACAGATATTCAGGAATCGGACAGGCCTGTCCAGAGTGCTGATATCAATCCAATCAAACACCCGGGAATGTCAATTCCGAGCAATCTCACCACGGCCTACATCAGTCACAGAGCTTTTGAACTTATTTTTTCAAGAATTCCTGAAAGAAACATTTCAAAACTATTCAGTAACCTTAACTCACATCAAAAATTTGTCCAAAAATTTGTTAAAGAAAAAAGCTTGCTGGCACACAGCCAAAAATGTTATTCAGATTTAAAGAGACCCTTTAGAAATCTGCTTAATAGTTTGGGGATTTCAGTTATAAATAAGCATGTGCAAATAGAGTTTGAAAACTAACGCAAGCGGGGAGCAGCATTCGAATATTGTTTCGTATCAGTAGACGCGATCAGTGTGGAAAATTCCGATAAACCCCCATCTTTCGTGTTCATGTATTGGGATTACATATCTTCTAGCTATATTATTAGCTTATTGTTTTAAAGTTACATAAGCTGTAAAGTTAGGCTAGATTCAATCAGCTTTCCTGACGTTATACTGGCCTTTTCTGATAAACATTGAGTAAGAAATGAAAAATTTCAAAATCAGGGACAGAAAGAACCGAAAAAATATGCAAATAAGTAATTTTTGAAAGCACAAAAAAGGACTATATGACGTTTTTCTTTTCCTTTGTGCATTCAGAAACAAAAGGTGTAGTTGGATTTAAAACATACTCATTCAGCAAGATGGAAAATTTTGTCGTCACAGTTTCCCTAACAGAAAAAAAAATTACAAAACTCATATGCAGTAACTGCAGAATGTTGATAATAATAAAATCTTATAGAGTAAATTATGAAATTTCTATATGTCAATAAAAATAATAGAAATTATTTCGAATGCATCAAATTACATGCGAAATTCGATCCATTATTACTACAATACCTAGAATTTCATTCAAGTAAAGGAAAATGATCGGTTACCTATTTAACTGCTAGATTCTGTGATGATTTTATTAATATTTTTGAAGATTAAGGATTTCTGGATTAAAAGAAGTGAAATATTTTCTCATCATAATGGATTGAGCACCTGATGTTTCATATCCTGGAGAAACTAACAATTATTGTTCGATACTCAACAAAAACTAGAACTCAGGCAAAAAATGTCTACATTTTATTAAAAATGGAAACAAAAGGAAATGGGATGTAAGGAAATTTGGGTAACGTGTTTAATGGAAGTAAACACAAATCATGGCCTTTATATACAGCAGTAAATGCAAAGTTTATATGCAGCAGTAAATGTGAATACATCCAATATGACTGGAATTTATGGATGGCTTCAATCAAGAATTAGATTTCAAAATAAATAAAATGTTTATGTATCATGCATAGTTCAAAATTGTTTCAATTTGTTTGGAGAATACGAAGTAGACAGTTGTTTAAAAGTTACAAAATATTTGCTTTTATTTTAAATATTTATAATTTTTCCTAGCTTCAGAAAATGTATGGAAGATAGTTAAAAGTTTCCAAAATTATAAAGCATCTTTTAATGGTTTTCAAATAGTGTATGGATAAATTCATCCAAGAACTGATAAATATTTTTTTAACATATAGTACATAAAAAAAATTTCGAGAGTTAAATTAAGTATTTGGAAAAGCGTTTCCATCCGTTGAAACTAATTTAATAATCTCATTTTGAAAGGATATTCTGAAAAAAATTGACAAAGTAAAGGAAAGCCTACAAAATATTGAACAAAGAAATTGATGCTATTATAAACTTATTTACTTCATTTCAAACCTATTTTCAACATTGGTACAGTATAAAACATTCAATAATGATTTCAAGGGAGACGAAATATTATTAGGTTATTTAGAATTTAAAACTGAAAAGAATTAAAAAAAGGAATTTTGATGAGAGAACATCAACGGATGCTGATTCAGATTTTTGTTTTAAAGTTGATACGCATTTAATGGAAATGTGTGAAAGAAAAGTGGCATTTCATCAAATATTTTTTCTAGAGTAGATATACATGAAATGTGCAAAAATAATTCAAAGTAATATAATAGTTTTAATTAAAGAATATTAATTTGATTTTGAAAATGATGAATGCTTGGATTTTAAACATAAATATATGGCAATTCAGAAAGTTATCAAAAGCTGAATGCATTCCAAAAGCAATTATTCAATGAAAAACAAACTGTATATTCGCCGTCATAATAGCTACGATGCGATTATATTTAAATATTGCTTGCACAAATTGAATCTTGGAAATGCCATTTTCGATCGTAAAAAGAATAACAAATTATTTCCATCGTTATTAAGACAATTCATACGAAACGATTTAAATATTTTTTTCTATAGATTATGATCTATTAAAAAATATAATTCAATCCAAAATTTCTAAATAAATGCACAGAATGAAATATTCCTTCTTATAACGTTATCTTCAAAATTAATCATGATTACAGTCAGAATCTGCATGATCGTATTTTCTTTCTAAGGCGTCTTTTTGAAAGTTGGTGAGAGTTATTCAGAAAATAAGTGTTTTATTTAAAATTAGATATGCTATTTCATTCTTTTGATTAGAGTTATGATAAAGCTCAAAATTACTCTAGCTTTGGGCTCTTAAATTTGTTCAGGATAATCTAGGATTCACTACATATCTCACTTCTTTAATTCATTCTAGACAAAGCTGATTTCCCTCTAAGCTTCAAGATGATTTTGATGAGTCTGGGCATTTCAGATATCCCTTTATCCTGAAAAGCTACTTTAAGAATTAGTACCTATTTCATCAAAGTTTTAACACCAAAAATGTACATTTTTTTCAAGTTTTGGAAGAAGCCTGTCTTCATGTCCTTTGAAGTTATATAAAATAATATAATGACATAAAAAAGTTAGGCATACAAATTCTGACATGGTTTTAACACCAAATGTATATTAAATTTTAGACCAAAGGATCGACAATTGCAATAACACAAAAGGGCAACTATTTAGATAATAAAAATTATGTGATCAAAATTTCAAATTTATTGTAAATTTTGACCTTAATAAGGGAAAGCGTTCGAAATGCATATTCAGTCTATTAAAAATCATTAAATGAACCATATTGTGCTACGAAAAATTCGAGAGAAGAAAACTTTTATTGTTTATTGAACTTGAAAGAGTCTTCTGGAATTAAGCGCTATTCACTTATGAAAACATTAGATGCAAGAGATATAAGGCTATTGCCTACATTCTTCTTCAGTCAGAAATGTTAATATATTAAAATAATTCCCCTTATGAAAACAATTTGGATTTGAAGTAAAAACTTAAATAACGCACAAACCTCAACAACAACGAAAAATGAACGCCTCTGTAACTAGCATTTACTTCGTAAAACTGGTGTCAATGGAAAGACATCATGTAACAGATTACTCGAATTTATTGACATAGTTAATTAATTTCTAATCAGAAATCTTTTATCACACTAATTAGTGTTTTCACTCATTCGAATATTTTTTATGAAATAAACATATAAAAAATTTGTAAGATTCTTATGAAAATTTCGAGGGTTTTGAAAAATCGCATGTTCAAGGATATATAAATCGTAAACAACTTTTTTGGTATTTTGGAAACTATAATGCATTTGTCAATATAGCCATTGAAGAAACGCAATTTTATTACATGAATGGATGAAATCATTTTTTAAAAGTATTTTTATATAAATTTTTAAACATGACAGTCAGATAACTTGAACTATAACATAGAAAAATTTGAAAAAAAAAAATGACAGAAAAGTTCAGTTATTAAAACTTAAAAATCCTAAAATTTATGTTTATACATGTAATATTTTTTTAAATATTCACACAAACACACACAAAAAAGCTCTTGACAAATTTCGACTTTGCAGCGATAATTCCTTTTGTTGAAAGATTGTGTGAAATGTTTCTATCGATTCAACTAGTTGCAATAAGTTATTACTGCCATTATGAAATGGCATTGGAAAATTTCAGATTAGGAATATTTATTCAGTTGATATAAACGATTCAGAATATTAAAAATTTTATTAGAAGAAATATTATTTGCTGGATTGAGATTAAAAAAAACTCAAGATTTTTTTTATCTTTCTTTCGTCGTTAAGATTTAACTATTAATGACTATTTGTGCAAATAATGTTTATTTATAAACTGATCAATAAAAAGAAAACATCAGTTATATGAATCAAATATTTTAGATTTCATTAGATACAAGAATTTAAATTAAAGTAATAAACTCAGCTTTTTTTTATTAAAGAAAATCAAAGATATTTAGAAATTTCTGTTTTCCAAATTATTTATTATGGTATTAAAAAGAATGTCAATTTATATTTATTTAAGATGTTCTATTGTTTGTCTTATTTGCTCTTGAAATAAGACATGATATTTTTCTTGTCATATTTAAATTCAAATGGCGTAATAACGAAATTAAAACAGTGATTAATCATTTACCGTAAGAATTAAAATGAATCAAATTGATCTTGACTTTTTTTGTTGCAGCAATAAATCTCGACTCATTTGTAAATAACATCATTTTAGAAATTTAAAGTCTAGATGTGGCGCCCATCAAAACTACTATTGACTACCCGTTTGTAAGATAATTTTCCTCCTTGGTCACGTAAATGGGGATTTCTTTTCTTTCTTTCTTTTTTTGAAAATTATTCACTTTTATATACCACCAGAGGTCAATTCAGCCATCTTTTCATATCCGTTCTCTCGTATCATATTACTCAAAATATTGCCTTTTATTCAATCAAGTCTGACTAACGATAACAACACTAATGCCTTTTTCTTCCAAACTAAACAATATATCATTTGTTCTCGTCACTTAGTATTGCTACAAGAAGTAATTTAAATAAAGACTATAAATATGTTTTTAATTTATTACATACGTGGTGCAACATTTTTGTAGCTCACGTTTGATACCACTCTGCTAATTATATACAGTTTTAGGCTTCTTTCTTTGATTTTTCGAGTCTCCATTTTCGAATGGAAAGCTCCAACAATGCAATTAATGCTTGCAAATTAATGGTTTTACTTGATTCTTTTCTTAATTTCTTTTTCTATTGTGATTGCCTCATAACTGTATATTTAATAATGAATTAATAACTAATAACCAACTATTAATCAATTAATGTCCACAAATTAACGGTCACTTGATTTTTATTTCTTTTTCTTTTTACTTTGATTGCTTCATAACTGTATATTTATTGTGCTAGTTCTACCGATGAAAACTATTGCTTAAAATATTTTTAAAAAGCAAATTATATTTTAGTTATTTGTAGTTATACAAAATGCCTCCTAGGCCTTAACTGATGTTCTAGAATATTCGGCACATGACTCAAGTTTTAGTGACAAAATTGCAAACCAAATTTCATACATCTTGGATGTTGCATTTCTGAGCAATCACGTTTGATCTCCCATGAATTGACAGAATGATAGGCAGACAAAATTTGGTTCATGTTAAAGATCAGTCTGAATCATATTTGTCTAATTTTTCGAAACCTTCTTGAAATAAGACGAAAGATGTGTTTTTTGCTCTAAGAAATTTGGCATTTAATTAATATATAAACCGTATTGGTTGGTTCGTTTTAGGCGAACAAAAAAAAAAAACTACATCTCTAGACCTACTGAGAAATTTTTGATATACATATATAGAATTCTTATACAATCGAGTTATTTGAAAAATCTGTTTCCGTAACAGGAAAATTTCAAGATGCCAGTCCATCAAATAGGCTTATTAATTCCATTAATCAATTTTTTGACCTAAATAAACCTTTGAGAAATTTCTGTCGACACCTGGTTTGGGAAAATACAATAATAATTACCAAAGTTATAGAAGTGACACTTTTTTGTTCACTGTTGATTATGTGATTTTATTATTTCTGATTTATTTTTTCATTCTTTAATTATTTTATTTGTATTTTTTATTCTTAGTATAGTCATCCAGGCATTAACTATTAATTAATACTGAGCATAGATGGCGCAGTTTGCTCTAAACCATATGTATACATGGAACGTGAGCGACGCGCACTTGAGCTTTTTTATTGTAAATACAGGGTAAGTCAAAATGAATATAGCGATTACAAACGGCTATAACTATTTAATGAAAAAATATTTATCGATAAGATTTACACAGAATGTAGAAGAATCTTCAAAATTTTATATACAGAAGTCATAGATGTTCTATGTGACTTCCCTTGGTCACACGGACAACATCTAATCGGTATTCCATTTCACGCCATACATTCTGAAGCATTTGTTCATTAACCGACTCAAGCGCATTACAAATGCGTACTTTCAGTTCTTCAATTGTTTTGGGCAAGGGAAACACAAGCACTCTGTCTTTCACATAACACGTGGCCTTCCGCTACTTTTTCCTTTGCACAAACATCCTGTTTCCTCAAACATCCGATGCCATCTGCGTATGTTGTTCGCATTTGGAGGTTCTTCATTGTACCGCTGACGAAATTTTCTCTGCACTGTAATAACAGAACGGCAACTGTGAAATTCCAACACAGAGAATGCTTTCTGCACGGGACTAGCCATTTCCACTAATGAGACGCCGCGCTGAACAGGTTTCTTGTCGTTGCGAAGTTCGATTTCGCGCATGCGCAGGCATCCGCTTGGCTGCACGTGCGCTTTACGTTAATAAATTTTGAAGTTCCGTCTACATTCTGTGTAAATCTTATCGATATATCTTTTTTCATTAAATAGTTATAGCCGTTTGTAATCGCTATATTCATTTTGACTTACCCTGTACTTCAACCCGAGGGTTGGTGTGAAACTGGCGAAAGCAAGCATCGCTCGCTCTTTGTTAGCGACAATTTCCGCATTTAAATCAGTATTATGTGTTGCCTTATATATATGTGGCCATCGTCCATGTTATATATGTGTGTGTGAAAATAAATAAGAAAAGGACAAAAGAGCATCTTTCCTTGGATTATTCACACACACCCTGCTACAACTGTTTCCATCTAATTGAGCTTAAATCTAAGCAAAATGGATAAAAGTACTTTCAGAGCATATTGCAATTAAAGACAGCTTTGGAAAATACTAGACATTGTTGTCCAAACTTGAAGTCAGATAGTACTTTTGATTCTCAATGTTCGTATTAAGATTGAAACTTATTACCTTGTTGAGCTTTTTCGTTAGAACATAGCAAAATTTCCGCCTTTATTTACAAACGAATGCTGTAAAGGATTAATTTGCCTCCCTGTATTACTACAATCATCCTTCGGTTTATGTTTTAGTTTTTAAAGTCATTGCAAAACAGTCGACAAGATCTGATATCATCTTCCGATTACTTACTCAATACTTTCTTTAATACTCCGTTTGCAGTTTATTTGTGGGGATAAATTTACATTTACTTCGTTTTTTCTCGAATTTGTAATCTGTCTCGTGTGGTTAAAATTAAACAACTTATCATTCTTTCGAAAATAATCTCTTATTTATGTTGCTGAAATTTTATTTCTGCTGTTTCAGAGAATAACAGCTTCAAAACTCCCGTATACTTATTTTTTTAAAATAATGTCTAATCACTTAAACAGTTCGCTTCAGGAATCCCATAAGAACCATCTAACCAGTAAAAGCATACATTTTTTTTCTGAGACAGTAGTTTTTAGATGTGAATTAGCATTTTCTTCTTGAAAAGAAATTCGTTTTCTAAGAATAATTTTATATTTGCCGTTATAATGATTTAAATGCCCTGGATTTCTGTCATTTCCACATCTTATTTTTATTTTATTAAAAAAGTAGATTTAATTATTTGCCCAACTTTAAGGTATTAACTAACAGTTAGTGATATAGAGGCAATATTGTAGAAGCATTGTGTTACATGCATCATACTTTAGGCTTAAAACTCATAAAAATACACTTTTTTTAATTCAAACAATATAAATAGATCGTTACAGAGAATTCAATCAATCACCGAATAAGTTGTACTTATTAATAAAAGTAATTTTTTAGCCTTTTAAAGAATTTAATAATATGTATGCGAGCAGCCAAACCTTCGAAGCAGCTATTGAGTCTTTGGATGGCAGAGGAGAGATAAAGGTTAACATATTTCGAGTATTAGAGTATGGACTATTCAGACGGTCGGCATTTCAGCGATTTAATTACACTAGAAATTGATTTGCTTTCTTCGTGTTTCGCCGAGTCTCATTTTTACACAATTTACTTAACTTGATTTTTTTGAAGATCATAAAAATCGAATTTTGTGATGGATTTTTCACGGACTCTTTCATGTACTAGAATTTTGAAATTTTATATATTTGTTTTTGTTGTTGAGAGTGTACTATTTTAATATTTTCCAAACTTCATTTTCAGTTCTATGAGATAAATACTATGGTATTTTGTTTCTGGATCTGAGAGAAAAATTGATTTGAGATTTTCATATTATTATAGTAATGAATTAGATTAAAAAATCAAAAGTAGAAAATAATTCAAATGAAATTTCATCTTTTTAGCCCGTTGCACACGAGAGGTAACTCATGGTCCCCATTCTAAACGGTGTATCATTTTGGCGTTTTGTTTATTTTTCATTTGGCTTGTTAAAATATCTACAGAATAGTAAAAGAAATGTAAATTAACTTTGAGGGGGGAATTCAACTTGAAACAATTATATATATTTATTTTTAGGAGAATAAACAAGCCCTTCTATTAGGTGAATGGTTTTGCATTGAATTATTTTTCAAGTGCAAAGGGTTAAAAATGCGTTTTCAAAATTCACTTTTATTCAAATACTTCCAGTGGTGCGCTATTCTGTTCTACGAAACAAAAGGGAAAGAAAGCTTCCCTTTAACAAAAACAGGAAGATTGAGTTTGAAGTTACGATATTCATCTGTTAAAAGCTTCGCCCCTTTGAAGAATTGAAGAAAGAATGCAATAATAAAATGCACTTCAACATTTAGCAAAGAATTTCTATATTGGTCTATGCCCAAATTTACAACATGAATTGATTAATAAATCAAAACAATTTAAAGGCTTAATACTGCATATCACTAGTTAAAAATTTTAATCACTAAATCAATATCATCGGCATTACTGAAAATAAATTTTGATACATTGCACGGATAGTTAAAGATTTAAGAAATTGATTTTAATAAAAAAAAATACTTTCTATATACACTTCAGTGATCTCAAAGAGAGGGATTTCAAAAGAAATGGTAATAAGTTTTTTAAGAATTCGGTTTTTGTTGAATGATTGATGTTCACTTGGAATACCACTGGAGATTGAATATTAATTTGAAACTTTTTCTCTCATTATTATTGTCTTATCTATTTCACTATTTAATTCCTTTTATAACATTTTAAAACTTTTTTCATTAATAATTTAATAATAAAAAAAGTCAGAAAACTGAGTATATGCCTCTGTTACTCAATTCTATTCTCATATAAACATAAAAAAGAGTTTAATCTTATTTTCACATTTAATCTGCTATCTATTGTAATTCTCAAAAAGTTATTTCAAATCTATAATCTCTCAACGGAAATTATTGAAAAGATATTCAAATTAAGTGTTTGCTAGATTCTAGAGCGTGCCATCTGACTTTTTTTTTCTGTTGGATTTTGAGTTCAAATATACAGAGGAACAAATATTTTAACTGCTCTGATTTTGATATGTAGTTTTAGTTTTTTAATATTTTATTTTAGATATATACTTCTGTTTCATTTAAAATTATTGAATATTGAAACAATTGATGTTATCAACATTTTGACTAAGAATACGAAATCCTTAATACCACACAAATCAGATCCATTGAAGGAATGTGTATATTTACTCTTGAAAAAATGTCAGAAGATTTTTATTTCAGAACGATCCTTGAAGTTTTTAAAAGGATGGTAAGAACGCAGAAAGTATTAATAGAATGCTATGGCATTGTAAGTGCTCTAGAGCTGATGGTAAATCACATAGAAAAAATTGCTAGGGGAGGTAGCATTGTGTCATTTGGAGTATTTTCATGTACAGAGATCCATTTTCTCCGAAATAAAATACGTCATTGATGAAAAGATGATTCTTGTGCGAGACATAGGGGTCTTTCGATGACTTCGCGTAGATGAAGAACTTGTCCTAAGTGTTGAATTTTCGTTGCACATCGCCCACCACAACGATCCGGCAATCGCTTCGCTTTACGAATAAACTTCTCCATGAATTCTACAGAAAAAAGAAGAAGAAGAAATTCTTATTTAAAAAAATACATTAAGAGAATGATATTGTTAATAATAAACAGTTTCCAACAACAAGGTATTCAAAAAAATTGCTCGGAAAATAACATATAAAAATACCCATGTTTTTTAGAATATTGAAAAGCAAAATTAATTTTTTTTACTTCAGAGTCTTTGATTTATAAACTTTATAAACGCTTGAACTGTGTAAGACATGAAGTTTGAATAAAATTGTGAATATAATTCCGAATGAATTCTTGGTGCTTTTATTCCTGAAGATTAATATTTAGTGATTAGAATAGTGACAATCAACAACCTTCCGAATATCTAAAATACAAAATTTACTTTTCTCAATCTTATATCCCGACATTCTAATCTGATACAAAAAATTCTGTATAGTCTACAAATATTTCAAATATTAATGGTTTCTTAAATGAATTTGTAAGACAGCATACTCTTGAGGCGTAATTAGGTGTAATCTAATTAGGTAATGCAAAACAGTTATAGAGTTAAGCTCAGAAATTAAATAAAAGGATAGAATATGATGCAGATACATGCAGTTAGCAAGAGAATATAAATATAGGATATCCCACGGACCTATTTTGTTTAACCCTCATTTTAGCTGTCATTTTTTCTTTTATAAACATTCGATTGTAGACATAATTCAAAGAGAGAATTATAAAAGGTTAGATCCTTTCCCAGAGAATGATACTTTTAATTAATACAACATTCCAAAACAACGCCATCTATCGAGCTTTTGAAAAACTGTCCCAATTAATATTCAGGCAGAGGCTACTTAACAATGGTTAGGTACGGATGTAACTAACCGTTGTTAAGTAGCCTCTACAAGCCTAAGAGTTCTACAAAGCTAACTCTTACGAGTATATTAAAGACTTACTGCTGAAACGTTTAAAGATAGATACTTTCGAGAAATTAACAGATCTAATAATAACAGATCAACTAAAACGAAAAACGTCTTTCGAATTTAAGGAATATTGTCTTGATGAATAGGCAAATATGAATTTCCCTGTCTAATTAGCAGAAAATTTAGAAAAATCTGAAGACAGGATTTTCAAACAAAAACTTAGCAATCCATTTGTTAAGAAACAAGCATTCAAACCCACTGAAAAATATCGCAGATATGAAGCACCGAGAAAATTCGAGTATAATGGAGTAGATAAGAAGTTTCCTGTATCAAATAATTACAACAAATATCCTGACGCTCTTGTCACTAGGTATTAAACTCATCAAAGAAATCAAGACAGCGCACAGAAGGGGAGTTACAACGAAAATTACGAGAAACACTCGAAAGACAATATTTCCTAACATGCTCAGAAGAACTATTCAAAATCCCAGAAATTTAAAGAACCTCCCAAGAAAGTAAATGCGTTCACAACGAACAAAAAAAAAATGCCAAAAGAGAGAGAGTGAGTGAGAGAAAAACGAATGAAAGGAAACGTGCACTCTCATCGTTAAGGAAGGTTTCCGTACTAAAGAAATATTTTTCGGAAAGAAAAAAAAACATAGCACTTATAGATACTGGTAGTAATGTAAGTTTGCTACGAGAGAACCCAAGCAGAAAAATAATGGATCCAATAAAATTAACGAAAAACAAAATGCTTCTCACAGGTATTAGCGAAGCACAAGTGACATCTATAGGTTCCTTTGAACATGAATTTAAAATGGACAGCGAAAATTACTCATTAACTTGGCATTTTGTACCTGCCGATAAATTAAAATTTGAAGCAGGTCAGATATTTTAGAATAGGTGTTGATAAGTTTCGCCAAAAAAAAAGGGTTTAATTCAACAAATATGAAAATCAAGCAATGTTTATGCAAATATCTGCTGAAAATCTTCAAGAAGAACTAGATCTGTGCCATATTAAAAATAGGAAAATCAAGAAGGAACTTGACACGCTAATACAAAACTACAAGACAGAAAATACAGCATCTACCGACGTTGCAATGAGAATTATCCTGAAAGATGAAGAACCAGTCTGTCAACCATTTCGTCGGCTGGCATTCACAGAAAGACAAGAAGTAAACAAAAAAAATAGAAGAATGGTTCAACGGAGGCATTATACGTCCAAGTACATCGGAATATGCAAGTCTAATTGTAATGGGGAAAAAAAGATAGATCTTCTAGATTGTGTATAGACTACAGAAAATTGAACCAGAAATTTGTAAAAGATAAATTTCCCTTACGTCTCATCAAAGATGTTTTTGACACTTTGTAAGAAGCAAAAGTATTTTCTACGTTAAATTTGCGTAAATGTTTCTTCCACGTAGATGTCGGCGAAGATTGCAGAAAGTATACATCTTTTATTGTTCCAGACGGACAATTTGAATTTAATAAAGTTACTTTATTGAAAAAGCCCTGGAGTTTTTCATTGCTATGCATCGAGTATATATAGAGATCTTACCCGGAAAGGAATTGTAATCAGTTATTTAGATGATCTCGTAATTCCAGCGAAAAACGAGAAAGAAGGTTTAGAAAAAAATTTAGTTTGAAGTTGCAAAGAAATAAGAATTAGAAATTAAATTCAAGAAATGCCGATTTTAAAAAACGAAAATCGAATATCTAGGCCACATTAGGGAAAGCGGAACTATCAAATCGTCTACCGCAAAGACACTGGCTGTCCGAAAATTCCCAGAACCAACACCAATAAAACAAGTATAAAGTTTTCTTGGCTTAACCGAAAATTTCCGCAAATATATCAGAACTATTCAAAGATAGCTTAACAACTTAGCGATTTAACGAGAAAAGAGAATCTCTTTGTGTTTGGGACTCAACAAAAAGAAGCATATGAGAAATTGAAGAAAATCATGTCTGAAGGGCCACTCTTGCAAATTTACAAGTATGGTAGAAGAACAGATGCTTGTAAACAAGGGTACGGCGCAATTTTATTACAAGAAGCCGAAGATGGAAAATTACACCCAGTTTAATACATGTGGAAGAAGGCTAATTACGCAGAAGACAAGTACGACAGTTACGAACTAGAGGTACTTCCAATTATCAAAGCATTAAAGAAGTTTCGTTTTTATCCTTTAGGACAACGTTTTAAAATTGTAACTGACTGTGCAGCATTTTAGAAGAATGCATAAGAAGGATCTAATTACTCGCATAGTCAGATGGCACTTCAATTAGAAGAACTGGATTAAGAAATAGAGCACAGAGTTGGGAGTCGAACGATGCATATTGATGCTCTTAGTCCATATCCAGTAGTGATAATCTGTGATGCTACATTAACTTCGAAGCTGAAAAAGTACAGATATAATACATAAAATAATAACATACAAACATTGAAATCGCTTCTAGAGAACCAAGAACCCGAAGAATTTTTTGAGAGGAACGGTAAACTCTACAAATACTTAAATGGTCGAGAATTAATCGTAATCCCTAAAGCAATGGATACTGAATTAATTAAAATGATTCACGTGAATAGTCATTTCTCATTAGCGAAAACAGCAGAAATTGTGAAACATACATTTTTTTATTCCAAATTTAACCAACATCGCCAAAAAAGTAATTGTTAACTGCGTCCCATGTTTCTTAGCTAATAAGAAAACAGACCAGAAAGATGGGTTTTAAAATCCTATTTCTTAAACAGACATATCCTTAAGTACATACCATATCGACTTCATTGGTCCTTTACCTTCCACAAATAAAAGTTATCAACACATTTTCACCGTAGAAGACGCATTTACTAAATTTACTTGGCTATATTCCGTCAAAACGTATCTGCTGAAAGCGCATTGGAAAAGTTAAATCTACAACAGAAAACCTTTGGCAACCAGATAAGAATTATCACTGACAGAGGTTCAGCGTTCACTTCAAAATTGTTCAACGACTACTGTACTGAAGAAAACACTCAACATTACAAATAGCAACAGGTGTTCCTAGAGGAAACGGCCAGGTTGAACGAATATACCGAACTTTGATTCCCGTCCTCAGCAAGCTGCCGTTAGACGACTCAACCAAATCGTACAAATATGGTGTTACTGTTACTAATGGCATTTGCCATGGACAAGCTTCCCGCTGATACAGCAGTAGATTTAAGCCGAAATAAGCGTCTCTTGTTTTTGAAGTAGCGCCAACTAAGGCCAAGAGTACGACTTAGCTACACACTCACCATATTTGCTTGCACAGACCTTTTTTACAGTTGGGGGGGGCAGTCACACATCTCACAGATAGCACACAGAAGAACAACCATGCCCAAAACAAGACTCTTACCCGGGACTCCCAGAACATGAGGAAGACGCGCTTCCTCTGTGCTAAATGGTACAAATATGTCTACAGATTGCAAAGAATACTTAATAGCACTATATGTCAAAGCACTAAATGGACACCATTCGAACTTTTAGTAGGAACCATAATGCGAAACAAGGAAGACATTCGAATCAAAAACCCACTGATAGAAGAAATGACAGAAGAATCACAAGAGTAACGTGAATTTCTAAGGAAAGATGCCAAAAAGAACATCGAAACCACACAATTTGAGAATTTAAAGACGTACAACAAAAGAAGAAAAAGAGCTTCAACATACAAAAAAGGTGATCTAGTAGCAATCCTAAGGACTCAATTTGGAACTGGACTAAAACTAAGACAGAAGTTCTCAGGTAATTATAAAATAACCAGAGTGAACTCTAAAGATAGGTATGAAGTGGAAAAAGTCGGTCAGCAGGAGGGACCGAACTCTACCACCCCCTCATCTGATTTAATGAAGCATTTTTATAATAATTGAATTTTGAACATTAGTTATTATTTTAAATCTTTTCTCATGTTATATACTTTTGAGAAATTAATTGCCACCGTAAGGTAAAGTTCGTTTCAAATAATTATCTTATATTCGTATGCAACAATTATTGTATTTTCATATCATTTCTTATCCTTTATCAACATATTTTAAAGAGTTTTCATGATTAGATGTTTAGTTAATTTTAGGTTCATAATATAAAATATTTCGGAATTTTTATGTGCTTTATTTTAGATCCGGAATTGTGAACATTGAGTATGCATGTTTTCATCTGGTATTTTGTTTTATTATTTTTAAGAACAGTATTATTTAAGGTTATTGCATAAACATTTCTAAATCTTCAAATTTATGGTTGTAACCGAAACTAGTATATTAGTAAAATGAAAGGTCTTGTTAAAGAAATGTAGCTCTCATCATTCTGTAAGAGATGAGAGACCTGCTCTATCAGGAGAGGGTGATTTTGTAGGATATCCCAAGGACCCATTTTGTTTAACAATAATTTTAGCAGTCATTTTTTCTTTTATCAACATCCGATTGTAGACGTAATTCAAAGCAAGAATTGTAAAAGGTTAGATCATTTCACTGGGGACTATAATTTTAATTAATACAACATTCCAAAACAACACCTTCTAATCGAGCCTTTGAAAAACTTCAACAATTATATATTCAGGCAGATGCCGCTATCCCCCGTACGATAAAGACATTTCCATGCGTCAACGTTTCCTGCTCGAAAAGCTACGCGATAATATGCTTTTAGTCATATAATATTTTTTTAGACTTCTAACGTAGAGAAAATCATCTAACTTTCTGTTTATTTAAAATATCTCCATGTTTTAATCCATTTAATATTTCCCTGTAAATACTCCCCCTTGTAAATTTTCCTCTTTAACTCTAAATAAATTCTTTTATTTTTTAAAGGAGTATTTTTTTCATTCGTTTGCATTATTTAAATCTTAGTTAAGAAAGTGAACCCGTAAATATTTTAAAAAAAAAAAAAACCCTAGACACCACACCACTAAAACCCCGCTATCTGAAGATTCTGATATTTTTTGATTTGATTGGACTCCCACATAAATAGTTTAAACAACCTCACCGTTTCATTAGTTTTGCCAATCTTCGTCATAAGGCTGGTTACACACACAGCGTTTTATTTTCTGCTGCGGAAGTTTCACCGTTACCGCTCACAGAAATGGGAAGTTTACACACACAGCGGTAATTTCCATCACCGTCGCAAGAATCGGCACAATTTCATCAACAAATATACTTTAACCGTGTTATTTAAAATATTTGCCGTTTAAGTATAATTTGAAAGGAGCAAAGTGCAGATTCCATCTTTGTTGGTATTTTGTCGTCGAATGAAGGAAAAAAAAATGACTTATTTGGATTTATTCAATTAATGACAAAATCGTATTTATGAACATTTTACATGTTATTTGAAGATGTGAGGCAAAAGGAATTGGATTGAAATTCTCAAGTATTTCAGTATGAAGACTTCCTTTGAGGGATTACATTCAGAGTCGGACATCTGGGGGGGGGGTACGGTGGATGTTATGCACTGGAGGCCCACATTTGAGGAGTCCTCACCCTGGTAAAAACTGAAATAATAAATTGCGGAATGGAAGAAAGAGAGGAAGAAATTTAACTGGAACAATCGATAGGTTTTGAAATATGCGAAGCTCACGAATATATTACAGTTTAGTACAAGTTTACCTCACCTACTAGGCTAAATTGCATATATTACTTTGATCATTCATATTATAAAATGTTTAGTATTGTTGTATCTAATCATGTTCACACCAATGAATTATTCCTCTGGTTGTCAAAATTCGGTTTAAAAAAAAGCAGAAAAAGAAGTTAAATGTCAAAAAGTTACAAGTGGATCTGTTTTCTTGTCTATTCTGGCAATGAAATTGCTTCGACTTCTGGGATTACAATTCAATCTTCAAAAAAGGAAGAAAGTTCCACCCAAACTACACAATCTTACAATAAAAATATAGTAATTGTGAAAATCTTTGAAGAACCGTATGTTTATACAAATATGATTTTATCAGAAAATAATGACGAAATTGACAATTACAAATATGATGAACTACCTATGATTTAGTGATTTAGGTTTATGACCAAGAATTATAAATGATAAGTTTAAATGTTTTGGGTTAAAACAAGTAATGTAAAAAAATTTAAAGTCAATTACTGTTAAGGTCAATAATTTTTTTAAAAGTTTAAGTGACATTTTATTAAATAATTACAATTTTTGTCTCGTGTTGCGTTTTACAACGGAAGGAAGGGTACGATAGTTTTTGAGGGTATGGACACCTGAGCACCGATGGCAGAAGTCTGACTTCTTCCTCACAAACGTCACAAACCCTTTTTACGAACCCTTTTCATTCATTCACAGACCGTAATTTATATCTGGAACAGAAAATGATCACCTCTGACACAGTACCCCTAGTGATACTACTCTCGACATGGAGGAATTTTTGACTACGACAGACTTTGCGTCCACCACACAAACAAACACGTACAGACTTCTGCTGGCGGGCTTGAACTTGAAGCTCAAGGGATACGAATCCAACGCCTTGCCAACTAGGTTGTCCCGGGAAAATAATTGCACTTACTATACATAATTGATTAAAATATTATACTAGTGTTGAATTTTCAATGGTGAGTGGTTTCAATCTTATGGATTATATAAACAGAATTAAAAAAAATTCCAGAAATTGAATTGTGCAAGATTTAACACATACATCATAAGAACAAATTATTCCTCCATTACAAAATTTCTTAATAAAATTATAAACGATGCAAAAGTAGCCACATACTATAGTATCCAAATGAATCTACTTCTAATATTTTCCATAAAAAACAAACTGCAGTTCTTATCAGGTATGAAAATTTTGAAGATTATGTATAAATGGGTCATTTCTAGGGTTTATGGAAATAACTGATGCGACTGAAAAAGAATTAGCAAAAGCTCTATTTGAAATATTAAGTGAGCTTGATTTAAATAATATGGATGTAAGTGGATAGGAGTATGACAACGGTAGCAAACTGAAAAGTAAAATATAAAAGTGTACGATCTAGAATAATTGCTTTAAATCCTCATGCATGTGCCTTGCCTATGAACATTATTTTAATTCCTTAATTTATGATGCCACTTCCAGCAATATATACTGCATTTTTTTTGTGTGTTGGAACTTTTATATTGCTTAATTTCTTCATCTACAAACAGTTGGGAAATTCTACAAAGGCATTTAAGCATTAATCTTAAACTATTATGCACACCTATTGAGAAGCCAAAATAAATGCAGTTAAAACAGTGTATATACAGTTTGAATAAACTTTTATATACACTGATTTAACTTAGAAGAATTTATCCATAACAATAATACAAAGGTATCCACAGAAAAAGTCTATTGATTCAATACATGACGCGACATCAATTTTATTTTATAACTTTTGTTTAATAGTATGGTTTTCAGTATTGTCCAAAATTAGCACCATCAATAAACTATTTCAAATAAAAACGATTGTCCTCGATTTGGCTTTTAATTTAGTCAATAAAATGAAAACTGAAATCCAAATTTAAGAATAAAATTTAGCTTATTCTCATACGAATTTGAATCTTTCAGAACATATTACTGAAAAGCGAATTCAAAAGAGAAAAAATATATTTCGAAAACTCAGAAGATGAAATTATAGGAAACCCGGCTGAAGAATTTTTTTAAAACCTATAACTTATACTGTTATTGTACAGATGATAGAGGATAAATTTTAAAGTACAGGGTGGTAAAAAACAAGGACCTTCCTCTATATATGAACCCTAGCGGCCTATCCGCTCAACCAATCAAACTAAAATTTCAGACATGGCTGTTTGATGGTACGCACTGGAGATTGTGATGATTATAAACAGCACAGAGCTCACAGTTTTGGTTACATTGAACCACAAATGGCGTTGAAACGATCAGCGTGTTACGAAAATTGCCGGCGTAAAGCAAGAAGAGCATTTTAAACGACCGATGACAACACAGACAGGAAGAGCTTTGACACACTAAATATAATTCACAGGGTGAGACAGTAGAAGCACCAACCGCAGAACATCACGTTCAAACCATCACTTGAGGAAAAACTTTAAAAAGCAGTGTGAGAAGAGTGTTTCTTTAGTCAGATGTTCGATTGGGCCAACAAGATGACGTTTACAAAGAAATAACTAGGTGAATTAATAAAGGCATTTTATCTGAAAGAGGGAAATGATGCCGAAGCAGTGCAAATTTATAGGTGAAATCACAAGTTAAGACGAGGCTCATCTGTAAGAAGTGTGCATGATTTGGTAAGAAAGTTTGAAGAAATTGGAGACATTCGTGATCGACCTCAATCCGAGTGACCATCTGTTACAGTTGAAGTTGTTGCGGAAGTTCATAACACGATTACTGCAGGTTCATTGTATACTGAAAAAAGTGTTGCTAAAAATTTGGATTTACCAAAAACGACAGTTCTCATAATTTTGCGCTCTATTCTGCAGATGTTTCCTTATCGGTTTCAGCGCCTCCAGATGTAGCAGTCTGGAGATGAGCAACTGCGTGTGGATTTCCCAAATTTTTTCCTCATCAGATATGATGAAGATGGCAGATAGCCACTGCGGATATTATGGACGGATGAGGCACACTTTTCTTTAACTGAAAACCTTAACATCAAGAGCTGAGTTCGCTAGGCTCACAAAAATCCTCATGATGTGGCATCAGTGCCTTTACACCAAGCCAAAGATTGTGTGGTGCGGCATCGCTAGCACATTTGTTCTTGATCCGTGCTTCTTCGATGAGGTCACTACCACAGATTTGAAACCGTGCTCTGTCACAAGTGCTCGGTATAAATCAATATTGCAGAATTACGTTATTCTTGAATTGCAGCAACGAAATGTCATAGTGAAATTGTATTGATGCAAGAGGGGGCTCCTCCATGCGTCGAATAATGTCTTCAACCTGTGTGGCCACAACAATTCAGCGATAGAGTCGTCTCTCGTAACTTTGCAGTTTCGTGGCCACTGTGATCCGTCGACCATACTCCTGCGGATTTCTGATTCTGGGGTTATCTGAAATCGAAGGTGTACAAGCCTGGTCAACAAGATGTGTCAGAATTTCATAACGCGTGAATTCCATACCAATAAAAGCTATTTTTTCTATTTCCTCTGTTTTCTTTATTCCTTTATAATGCTCTTCTTTGCAAATGCTTTACGCCTGCAATTTTCATCACATGCTGAAAATACAACGCCATTTGTTGTTTTTCAATAAGTTGATCAATTCGTGCAAGGAAAAAGGGGGTGTTGCCATTGGAAATTTTCGAAATTCTTTTACTGTAATTGTGAGCTCTGCGTTGTTCAGAATCATCACAATCTCCAGCGCATACCTTCAAACACCCATGTCTGAAATTGTGGTATGATTGGTTGAGCGTATAGGCCGCTGGGGTTTTATATATTTGGAATTTTTTTTATCACCCTGTATTTCAAATAAATCCCTGATATAAAAATTAAAAAAACAAGCATGAATTAGAAAAATTTTCCCAAAATTTTGTAACGTTCTATAGTAACGATGTAGATGAAAACCTAATCCAAATAATTGTTTTGCTACGAGATTTGTTTTTGAATGAAAGGGACCCATATAAGGATATACTGTAACACATACTAAATAGTAATTATAATGAGTCATTTCTAAATATACTAACTCTGTTAAACTTTTCTTGACATTGCTAGTTTATAATAAATGCTGAGAGCTATTTCAGAAAATTAAAATTAATACAGAATCTTCGGCCAAGCAAGTGTTCAGAAAGCTTAAATGTCTTTGATATACTAAGCATCGAAAAGAAATTGTAAAAAAATCTTTTCTGAAGTAATAAATAGCAAAAACAAAATCACGCATTAAATAATCATGCAATAGTAATATGTGCATGGTTATGTTACTATCTGTATTATTTTTTTTTATAGTTTCAAAAAATTTAGGGTCCCAAATATTCTTTTTTTGCAGCAGGACCCCTTCATAGAGAAGGCCGGCTTTGATTTCTTGGGTGGTTAAAAGATAGCACAAAAATACCAAATTCAAGAATTTCCTTCAACCTGTAGAAATGCTTGCTATAACTTTTGAAATCTATTGGAGTATTAAATTGCTTTGTGTAAAATAAATATTTTACTTACAATTATTTTCATATATTGCAATAATAAAGTTTTGAAGATAATTTTGCCTATTGATGTAATTCCATAAAAACATACAAATATGAACAGAGCATTAGATAAGATTTATACTCATAATTATACAATTAGAAATTAATATGCAATTTATATTAATGTATATTAAATTTATTATTTAATTAATATTACTATTCATTTATGCTATGTAATAAAACGACACTAAATATCGTTTTATTTTGGGCTTGTGAGGCCCACAATGTTAAAAAATTTCTAACTTTTTTGTGCAACATTTTGGCTGCAAAAAAATTTGCTAGGGCCATATGCTGGAACCCATTTGACAGTAGAAAATCAAATATTCTGCTATGGATTAAATATTCTATTAAACTTTAAATTCTAAGCCAGAAATGGAGAATATCCCACATTTCTTTTAACGTTCTATCCCAATTTCCGCATGATATTGTTAAAACCTATATTATTCTTCATAACTATGTTAGGGATAGAGAGGGATACATGATTGAGGATACAATGTCAATTATAGAATTGAAATTTATTCAAAGAATGGCGTAGAATATTGCAAGAGGAGACTTCAAATCAAATAGTGAGAACAACTTATACAGAAATATTCTATGCAGATATTTTGTTTCAAATTCAGGCACGGTTTCCAGTCATACAAAAATATCCTTAACTCCATAGTTGTGACAGATAATAGTGAAATAAGCCCCTTTCTTATTTAAAACGTATTGCAAGAAAAAACGTGTTTCTAAGCATTATTTTTATATACTTGTATAGTATTTTTGATTTATTAGAAACAAGTTAAATGCAAATAAGGCTTTTTTGAAAAACGTAATATTGCTACTAATTTTCCAATAATGTATATACTTTCACAAAAAAAAGTTGTTAATAATAGCTAGCTGAGAAGAAACAATAGTACAATGTAAATAACATTTTCTAGAACTAGCGAGTGTTACTAACGTCATTTCCAGAATCTCAAAATAAGAATTTTTTCACGATTCTATCCTTTTCTTCGTAAGTACTTATGAGAAACTGTAGATTTCTCATAAATCGTTTCAATCTTTTTCTTCCTGTAGATCAGAGATATTACAAATTTCATCCCAACCACTGCATTTCTGCCTTTGAAAACCCATAAAACAGACCTTTCTTGGATTAAAGCTGTTAAAATTTCGTTATAGATATTTAACTCATCCATGTTCATAAAGCATGAAAAACAATTGATGCTAAAAGAAAAATTGTGTTTCACCCTTGAAAAAAAAACTCACTCTGGAAAAGCAACTCGGGACGTAAAAGAAATGCAGTGTGTGCAAGCTTGTATTTGATAATGAGCGCCAGTACTTCAACTTGTTGGAAGAAGATGATCCGAAATGCAAATTACCAATGACGTCATAAACTGTGTTCATAAGTAATGACTATATATGTATATCTGTTTTTATTCACAGCAAGATGCTGGCTAGCTGATTAGATGTTTTGAAATAAAGTTTACTTTATTTTACTGCAACTCTGCTGATTTATTTCTTTAAAAGGATGATCACATCCAACAAAGGTTATGGGCCATTGTGCCGTTAGCAGTATGCCAGAAGCCAGCAAACAACCGTTGTCATTGAGCTGTCAACAGAATGCCGTTTAGACATTTGCCGACTCTTAAACTTCAAATAGTAACTTTTACTTAAGTTCAATAAGCAGAGCAGTCAACAGTGAACTTTGATGGTTTATCTTCTGGGACCGTTGGAGAAAACAGAAATGGAAAAGATGGAAAGTCAGCTTTTTGTATTTCCAAAACTGAATGCATCCAATTGCAGCCAGTGGAAGATGGACATGAAAGTACTACTTATCGACCGAAACTGCTGGGAATTTATTGAGAGTGAAGCCGTTGAAGAACCGACAGATACAGCAGAAAAGAAGCGATTCAAGTGGCGGCGAGAACAAGCATACACCACTATTTACCAAGGAGTGGAATGCCAATTTTTGCCTTTAATCTCAAATACCTTGGATGGTAGAACAGCATGGCAAATTCTTCAGTCAAACTTCGAATCCAAGTCTAGAGCCAGATTCGCAAGCTTAATCGATGAATTCTACGAGCTGAAATTTAAAGAAGAGGAAGAGACAATTGGAATATTCTGCCGAAGAGTTCAAGAACAACGGCAATTAATTAGTGAAGCAGGATTCGAAATGCCTGAATGCCTCGTATGTTTCCAGTTGATCCGAAAGTTACCAGCCGAGTACGACAACCTAGTGCAAATTCTTTATCGACTAGATGATAAACAGTTTACGTTGACAAATATTGAAACCCAACTTCTAAGTGAATCCGGAAGAATAGAACAAAAGAAAAAGGATAAAGGCGAAGAAACAGTTGCCAATGCTTATGTTTCTAAAGTTACTTCAAAGAATAGAAAATTTCCAATCAGCAGTGGAACCGCTCTGGGCCAACTAAAAGAACAGAATGATGGTAATTTGAAGCGGAAATACTGTACGTTCTGTAAGCGTCAAGGACATGTTTTCGACAATTGCTACAGACGAAAAGTTAAACCAAATCCTGGGTTACACTATTATCAAGGAACATTCTACAGCGATGATCAAAGATCAAACCAGTGTTATAATACTACAGCAGTACTAGGCATGGATGAATGGTTGGTGGATTCAGCTGCAACTTCACATTTTTGTAAAGAGAGGGATTGGTTTGAGGAATTTAGAACACTACCTCCATCTGAAGCTTTAATAGGTGACAAGGATTGCAAATCCCGAATATGTGGAATAGGTGACATTCCTTTTTATGTTTATAGTGATGGAAAATTTGTCAAACTTATTCTAAAGAATGTTCTGTATGCATCTAATATGCGTAGAAATTTAATTAGTGGAGCAAAAATTGACATAGAGGGTTATAAAATAATATGGAACAAAAAATAAAATATTATATAATAGTTATGGTAAATATTTTATAACTGTTCCTAGAATCGGTAATTTATATGTTGTATCAGGAATACCTGCTAAGTGTTATGAATCGAATAATGTATATAATTCTAGTAAAAATATTAATGCAGATATTATTCATCGAAGATTTGGTCATGTAAATTTTTACTTAATATTAAAAATGAGCAAGAATAAAAGTATTTATGGTCTTGAAAATATAGTCGGAAGTGTTAAATCATATGTTGCATGCAATTTAACAAAAATCACTAGAGCATCTTTTAAGCCTAATTTAAGCATAAATACTAAGAATTGTCTTGGAAAAAGTACATATGGACTTATGGGGGCCATCTCCAACTAAATCTTTAGGTGGAAATTCTTATTTTTTTTTAGCGATTATTGATGATTTTTCTAGATATGCCGTTGTGTATCCGATTAGAAAGAAATCGAAGGTATTTAAATGTTTTCGTGAATATGTAGTTAATTCAGAAAGACAGTTAGGTCGAAAATTAAAATGTGTAAGGTCTGATAATGGCCTAGAATTCTGTAATAAACAATTTGAAAGTTATTTAAAAATTTTAGGAATTAAAATGGAGAGATCTACAGTTTATACTCCAGAACAAAACGGTGTAGCGGAAAGGTTTAATCGAACTGTAATCGAGAGTGTTAGAGCAATGCTTCAAGATAGTGATCTTCATGCTAGATTCTGGGCTGAAGCTTTACAAACTTTTGTGTATATTCGAAATAGATGTGAGCACAAACTCGAGAAAAGTATCACACCTGCAGAAATTTGGACAGGAAGGAAACCGTCCTCGCGTCATTTCAAAATATTTGGATCAATTGCTTATGCATATACCTCAAGCAAAAAACTGCAAAATAAAGCAGATATTGGTATTTTTATTGGTTATGCTAGAAAATCAAAAGGTTATCGTATTTGGTTACCGCGAAAGAGGGAAGTAATTGAAACAATTCACACTAAAATCGATGAAAGTAAAAATGGTGTATTGACTTTATTTGGGCAAAAATCGAATGAATATGTTCACATTCCTTTATCGAATGTATATCTTCCAGAATCAACAAATGATCAAGATGTTGAAAGTAAAATTTCAGAAAGTAAAACCGAGTCAGAGCTAGAACAAATTGACATTAGTAAATGGCAAAGGGTCGAAAAACCACGTAAGAAAAGCTCGCGTGTTGATGTATATTATTACCCACCTTCGGGAAAACCACGTTTAAGATCAAATAACGACGTGATTAAGTATTGTGAAGAAAATAACCTAAAGTATAAATCTCAATATTTTAATTTTAAGCCTAATCAACAAGGTGAGTCAAAAAACTCTGAGAATGCAAGAGATTTAGAAATAACTGATGAATCTGAGTTATCTAATTTCGCTGTTGATACTTTTCAAGAAGAAATTTATAACATTGAAATTCCAAGAAATTTTAATGAATCTCAGAAAGTACCGGAGCGTAATAAATGGAATAAAGCTATGGACGATGAATTAAAAGCTATGAAAGAGCGTAAAGTTTGGAAATTGGTAGATGCACCGAAAGATTCGAAAATCATTGGGTGTAGATGGGTGTACTCAATTAAACGCGATGAGAACTCAAAAATTAAACGTTTTAAGGCTAGATTAGTCGCATTAGGTTATAATCAAACATTTGGTTTTGACTACACAAGTATTTACGCGCCTGTTGTAAATTTTTCTATTTTTAAATTGTTATTCATAATTTCAGTTTCGGTGTTGGGGTGGAAGCATGTACAATTAGACGTAAAATCTGCGTATTTATACGGGAATCTAAAAGAACAAATTTATATGAAACAACCTCCAGGTTATTCTGAACCAAACAATGAATATAAAGTGTGTTCATTGAATAAATCAATATATGGACTTCATCAAAGTGGAAGAGTCTGGAATAATGAGTTAAATGCAATTCTATTATCAATTGGATTTAAGAATTTTAAGTATTGTAATTGTGTTTACAAATATAATAATGATGGAATTCTACTTGTTCATGTGGATGACTGTATACTATTTGGTAGAAATGAAAATAATATAAATTATGTGTTTGCTAAATTACAACAGATCGATGTTTTAAATCTTGGTAAAGTGAAATATTTTTTAGGAGTAAATTTTGAGTTTGAAAATGATAAGGTATATTTGCATCAGATGACGTATATTAATAAGCTAAAATCTAAATTTAAAGATTTACCAAAAAGTTTTGTGAATCTTCCTATTAAAAATGACAATTCCCTTGAGAATATTTCAGATTCAAATGAGGAATTCAATTTTGTAATAATTATTCTTTTTATCACTGGTTAAAAGAAGTTGATATTTGGAATTATGTAGCTAATACTAGTGATTATAAAATTAATTTATCAGATGTAAATGCATGTAATCTTATAGCGTATTCAGATGCAAACTGGGTATGTAAAATGACGAGTCGTCATTCAACAAGTGGATATATAATAAATATAGGTAATAATCCAATTTCATGGAAATCTCAAAAGCAAAAATGCATAGCACTCAGTTCAATGGAGTCAGAATTTATATCTTTGACAGAGACTGTTAAGGAATTATTATGGTATAATAATGTATTAAATGAGATTAATTTATTATTAGTTCCTAAGCCAATTTTATATTGCGACAGTAAATCTGCTATATATTTTTGTGAAATCCGAATGGAAAATGCTAAAACTAAATATATAGATATTCGTTTACATTTCATTAGGCAATTATTAGATGAGGAAAAATTCATTTTAAAATTTATTTCAACCAAATTAAATATGGCGGATTTATTGACCAAAATCCAATCGAAAGAACGATTGAATTGTTTTGTTTCCAAGTTGTTTGCATTTCGTGGGGCCGATTTGTTGGAAGAAGATGATCCGAAATGCAAATTACCAATGACGTCATAAACTGTGTTCATAAGTAATGACTATATATGTATATCTGTTTTTATTCACAGCAAGATGTTGGCTAGCTGATTAGATGTTTTGAAATAAAGTTTACTTTGTTTTACTGCAACTCTGCTGATTTATTTCTTTAAAAGGATGGTCACATCGAACATAACTGCGACGATCCAAGTGCCGTTGGCGCCAGTAGCAGCTGACGTCTGCCCAGCATCGGCCAACGACAAAGCAGCCTCGCCTTAATTTTTCCGCTACATGTGTCAGCTATTATAGAATTTAATACATTACTGCTGTTATGGCGTCGACGATTATTCCGCTGTGTGTGTAATCAGCCTATGGATGAGCTACAATGAATTATCTCCAGCTATATTAAAGTTAATACGTTTCTTTATATTAACATATAGATTTGAAACAATTTTTGGAACAGACTTTGTCTGTTGGAACTCAGGTGATATGGACGGCTGGGTTCTTCAAAAATGGCATTTCCCGAAAGTTTTAAGCACATATCTTTCTTCATCGGCCAACAATTATAACCCAGTGACGGTTAAGCAGTGACTGATTTAGGCATTTTGCAGCTCTGGGCAGGGTATATTATGAGGTTCCTCTTTTAATAATTTCAGTCAAAAACTAATAGCAACTTAATTTCACAATTCACCATATTTTTAATTTAATTTTACGTTAACAGCATATGATTTATAATATATTTTCACATTTTATTAATTTTTAAAAACTATTTATTTATTATGGCTCATAATGATATGGATCCCTGTTTGTGCACAATATCATTTAAAGGTGTTTTTGAATACTATAATGCTAGGTGTTTTTGAATACTTTAGTAGCTTAGCCGTTTGAGTGCGGCGAAGCGCTATTGCGCTTCACTTACCGTAAAGGTAAGTATTCTTCCGCACTCAAACAGTTAATGAACATTATGAAATAAAAATCATGAAAGTGATAATTTATAATAAAGTATTTGAAAATTCATAGAACTTGCATTTTTTATAAATTTATTTATTTAGCTTTTAGGTTAATAAGATGTCTTCCATCAACTTGCCTGCTGTTCCCGCCAGTCCAGTGGTCTCAGCAGCTGGCCATTAGTGAGCCTATTCGGAAATCCGAATCTGATTTAGAGCATTCTTCCAAGCAATTTTCTACAACACTCATGATGAGTACAGCAAAAAGATTTTACGATAAATTTTGCTCCTAAAATTCAACATGTATCGGTTTGTCAGACTTATTTGTGTTTGGTAGTTAATTTATTGGTGACATATAGGCATAAATATGCTGCGTCGCAGTGGAGTTTTAGCATCTCAATTTGACTTGGAATTAATGGAGATTTGTAATTCTAAACGATATATTTAGATTCAGCCTGCATAATTACTCATGATTATCGATTCTGCCGATTTAGAATTAATTTGACATTCTTTTCTGTCTCTAAAGTTCTGGAAAGGAGTAATTTTTTGCACGACGTAGCGCAAATGCGGAAACGCATCATACCAGTCAACTTCCCCAGACTATTCTGTTTTCATTGTCGGAATGTGTTGTACTCATAACGAGTATCTTCACCTTGCTAAGCTACTTAACAACGCCCATGCAGGTAAACATATCCATGAATGAAGATTTATAGGCTTACATCATGATATCATCCGATAAATTACGAGAGTCTTTTGGAAGATATATTGTTTCACCTTACTTCTAAATTGCTATTTCATTGATGTCATGTCTAATTACTGCTTGTCTGACATATATAATGGTGTTCTTCTATAAATATTCATCGTAACATTCCCTTTTCATCTCTACTTGAAGGTTCATGACAGGAACTTTAGTTCTGCTCCCTTATTCGCAGGATAAAAACCTTTTGATTTATATTTGCGGTAATTTGTACAACTTTTTACCAATACGTATTACTTAACCATAAATTTAGACAAAGTTTTTTGGATGCATCTTTTCAAAGAATATTTAACTTTTGGTCATGGGTACAAACAACAATTAATATAGAAAAATTTTAATGCTTTTTCAACTTTTACCGTCCCAATATAATTTAATAAATTCAATTTTAAAAAGTTGAATTCTTTGGACTGGTGTTGATAAATATGCTAATTAAATTTAAATAAATACATGAACATTCTTCTAATGATAAATACTGTTTAATTTTTTTTCTATAATAATATTCTGAATTTCTATATTTATTTCTATATTTCATTTGATCTGAGAGGATAAACAATTTAAATATAAACCTGTCATCCTGAAATCTCAGATTTAGTCCCAAATATATTGAGAGAAAAGACAGAGATCTGGACTTTAAATCTGAAGGCATATTAAGGTTTTAGGATTGATTTGTCTAGCTTTATGTCATTTCCAAAAATGTATCCTTAGTTATAGTATCAATAGCGTGCACAAAAATTATGTATTTAATAACGATTCAACGCTCCTGTGTTTAAACTTAGCTATCAAAAGAATGAAAAGTATTGCTGTTGCATCTTATAAAAAGTGCTTGTAAAAGTTACTGAAATCAAAGGGAAAAAACCATATGCAAGTAAAATTGCTATCACTCAATAGCGAACCGTTATTGCTGCCACTGTTTTGAATTTCAAGATGTGAACATAATTCTTGTGAGATATTATGCTCCAAAGTTATTGTGGTAAAAATTAAAAATTTCGATTAATTTTTAACCAAAACCTCTCATTAAAATTCTAAAAAACTGTTTCTTATTGCGCACAGACTGTCTTCAAGTAATTAAGCTAAAAGAAAATTTACGTACTTGTCCTTGTGGCCCCTTGCAGTTTAAATTGAAAGGTTCCCATGAGGGCCTTGAATTCTTCCTTCGAAAGATGCTGTTCGGAAAAATCTCCAATGCGACCTGAAAGATACTTTCTTGCAAATGAATGTTGCCTTTTGAAATTATATCAAGGAATTGGATTAATTTGTTTTCTATGAATGGAGTAAAAATTATTTTTAAAATATACTTTTATTAGAACTTCTTGTAAGGGTTAAACATATAAACAGTGTTGTTAATCAATACATTGAGTATATTTTATATACTTATAATAGCTTATTAAGTAAACATTTCTTTTCCTTTCCCTTATTTTCTACTCTTTAAACTAATTTATAATTATTTATTATAAATATCATAAAATATTGAAATCAATATTCTTCTCAGATTCACTGAGTCGTTCGAAAGGATTCATTTAATTAAACAAACAGAGTAGCTGATAATTAAATTTTTAAAAAAGAAAAAAAAAACACAGCTGAATTTTAGCAAATTGGTTGCAAAATTCCACCTATGCAAATAAATAATCTAATAATTCAAGGTAAATTAGTGCGTGTTAAAGAAGAAAACTCGCAATTCTCAAAAATATAGTCTAATGGTAATTTCACTGGCTTTGTGATGACTTTAAAACAAAAGAAATTGTTTTAGAAGCGATTAAAAGTAATCAGGTCATTTTGAAACTAAACTCTCTTTATTATACAATAATAATTTTTGAGACCATTTATTTACTAAGATATTCCAAAATTTTACATATTATTTATACATTAGCCTCCAGAATTACTTCTTTAATTTTGAGGATACTATCATTTTGTGAAAAAATATTTATTATACAAATGAAGAGAATTTTAATGAAATTGTATGTAAAATAATTATCCCAAATTATGGTCAAATTAAAACATCAAGTAATGTATTATTTATTGTTTCATTAAAAATAAATGAATTTACATTAAAAATTCAGAGCAAATACACTGTCATCATTTCCAAGTACTTTTTTTTTATTCCTTGTATACAAGTTTTTACGATCTAAATTTTGTAATGCATTTAAAAAATTTACTTGAATGTTTCACGATGTCTGACGTGAAACGGATTACCATTTGTATGGATTACCACAAATAAATCAGATCCTGAGCTTCCAAGTGTTTCCAATTATACTTCTAATTTTTTTCACATATTTTTTAAAGTGAATCGTTCTCAATTGCAGCTCGCGTAATTGATTGAGAAAATAGATTAGTTTGTTTAGATAAGCATTTGAATGTTTTTCAGACTGAGAAATTTGTCAATACATTACCATCTTTGACGGTCCAAGTGAGAAGCCGAGTGCTCTGATCTCCATTAACAGACTGAAATGCATATTGGTAATATGCGCTAGAACTACTTGATGCATGACTTCGAAATACGATTGTATTGGTTTGAGGAGGTAAGCAATTGATGCCTTGCTCGGATGGTTTCTTCGAATCTGGAATCTGTCGGAGTTCTTTGTGTTCCATTGTGACGGAAATTGGGGGCTGGAGCAGAGGAGGCTGAATATCTTTTTCAAGAATAGCTGGTGCTAAATAAAAATAGAATGGCCAGGAAGTTAGCTTTTAATAAATAAATAAAAATTATTGAATTCATATTTAAAACACTGTATTAACATCAAATGTCATCCGCAACACGTTAAAAAAATTTATTTGATCTTGATTGGATGATTAAAAAATATTTTATGAATGATTGAAAATTTGTACAATATATATATATAACAATAAGAATTGAATAAGAAGACAGACGTAAGAAAAGTTCTACATATCTAGCTGCGTTTCACTCATTCAAAACATTAAAATATGCCAGCAATGAGATATAGGTAAAAATGCACCAAGTTCATTACAACCAAATTTATAGAAAATCCATTATTTTTCTACAATCATTTCCCCTTTTTCATACTCCCCCCATCAAAAATTAGAATAAAGCAGGCAACTCGTTAGAGCCATTCTGTGCACAGATTTGAAGATTTGAATGGTTAATTATTAATGAGAGAAGTTGAAAATTCAATTATGTTTGGATATGGGATAGTGAAATTATTCCAGTGGTACTGTCGTATTAGGCAATGTTGTCTGGAATAAAATAACTATGCTGCGTTTAACTCCCCTACTGAATAAATTCAAAACGGTAAACGAAATTGGAAACTCCATTAAATGTGAAATAATACGATTTTTACATTTTTCAGTAATTTGGATTTATCACGAGCTGTTTAAGCCGCCTAAAATAAACTTCGGACTTGCCGAGTTCTGTAATGGTTTTGGCAGAAGACAAGCACCACAGAAATTTTGTAGTGACTCCGATCAGTTGTCTCCCTTGATTTTCAAGATTCAATACCAAGTCAAATTACATGAAGCAGTGACTTATACAAACCAATCTGTTATTACAGGCTAGTTAGCTTCTTGGACGCGAAATTTTTCCGAAAATTAAATTTCAAATTTTAATGGAAAATGTGTCAATTCTTATGTCTGAAAGTAAAGTACTTTCGCAATTAACTTTATGTATAAATATACTCGTATCTTAAATAGGTATTCTCTCGTCAAACTATCACTATATAGAGGACGAATTTTTATCATTTCAAAATTACTAACGCAGAAAAGAGCTGTATTTTTTTAATTCGATAATTCGTAGAAAGTGATTATAGTTTTTCATATTTTAATAACAAAACAGATTTAGGGTGGCCGCCTTCAGATGTCTCAAACTGATAATTGCAAGAAATATATTTTTGCAATATGCACATTTTTAATCCATGAAATACGTTAGCGCCTATGTGCACATATTATGTCTAAGTGCAATAGGAGTTTTTCATTCTGCCTCGCACAGGAATTAGTACTTCGTAGAGTAAAAAGTATGCAAAATTCAATTTTTTTGAATTAGTGTTAAGATGTTCATATTTTTGAAATCGTGCAATCCAGTAGTCGTACAAATTTAATTCAACTTTTTTACATTTTTGTATTTAGAATCACAAATGAGTATTTCTTTTCTATAAGATGTTTTTTTTATGAATTTTATTCCTGAAAGAAAAATGCAAAAATGTATGCTTTTTTGCATATTTTTGGTAAATATTTGTGTAAATGTCAGATAATTAATCCTTTACCGTCGAAAAGTGTTATTATTATTCATTATTATATGCTAATATGAATATCTCTTTTAGTGCATAGAAATCTCAGAAATAGTTGTCGGTTTGTTTAAATTTCTAAAAATTATAGTGAAATTTTTTGCTGTTATACACTCTATAACTCCGCACCAAGAAGCAATTATCTGATTGCATTGAAATTTCGTATGCATGCGATTTTTGATCAGACATGCAAATGATAAATTTTGGTCTCCAATGAATGAATAGTTTGATCTCCAGAGCATCGGAACTGCGAATACAGTAGAAGTATATGAGGAGCAGGTATTTAACGGTTGTTTAAACTTCCGTTTTTATTGGGATTCAGATTACCTTTCAACAACTTAAAAATTGCCTCGCCGCAGGATTCGTACTTATTACGAGCAATTATCCGATTGTCAGAGTTTGACAGAGGTCGTATCATTGGATTGAAAGAGGCCGGTTGGACAAATTGGAGAATCGCTCGTCATTTGAGTGGAACCGATGCGGCGATTCGAAGATGCTGGCAAGGTTGAATGGAAAATGGCAGAGTTCAGCGTCAGGTTGGTAGCAGTCGACCTAGTTCCACAACAGATCGTGAGGACAGAGTGATTGTCCGATCAGCTGTCACAGCGTCTTCTCCATCTCTATCAACCATCAGACGTTCAACCCAAACACCAATGTCCACCATGTCCTCTCACAGATGGTTGAGACAGCGAAATCTACGCTCGCGCCGACCGTTACGTCACCTGTCATTCACGCCTGCACACTGCCGAGCCAGATTATAGTGGTGCATGGGTAGATCAGGATAGAATCATGCCGACTAGGGACGTATAGTCCTTAGCGACGAATCCCGCTTCCAACTGTGTCCTCACGATCAACGAAAACACGTTTGGAGACCCCCAAGGTCGAGAGGGAGGGCCTGTTTTCACTAATGCGCACCACGACGGCCCTCAAGAATTCATTATGGTCTGGGGTGCCATTTTCTTAGATACCCGGACCCCTTTGGTCGTCATTAGAGGTACAGTTACTGCACAGCGATACATCAACGACATCCGGCGTGTTTGATACCGTTCCTTTTGCAGTATCCCCGGCTAGTTTTTCAGCAGGACAATGCCACACCACGTACGGCACGTGTTGCTAGGAACTGTCTGCAAGCTTGTCAAACACTTCCTTGGCCTGCCATAACCCTAGATTTCTCTCCCATCGAGCATGTCTGGTATATGATGGGAAGGCGATTGCATCTGCCACCGAATGTCGATGACCTCGTTCGATAACTGGAGCGAATTTGGTAGGAAATACCGCAGCAGACCATCTGGAAGATTTATTGGTCTTTGCCACGACGTGTGGCAGCTTGTATCCAGATTAGAGGCGGGTCAATACCTTACTGAATTTATTACTGTAATTCTGAAACAAATTATTCAATTGTTCTGAGATTTTTATCATTTACTATTCTGTAAATTGTTTTTTTATCCACCAATTTTGTTCTTAATCGAACAATTACTTCTTGGTACGTGGATTCGTTCGTTATTGAATGTACTAGGGAGAGGAGCTTAAACACGGACTTAATTCTCTAAAAAATTTTACTAAGGCTCATTGAAGTTGAGATGAGGAGGCGAGGACACTATATAAGATATTCCGCGTCATTGTGTTCTTTTAACCACGTTTTAACGCAGCGAGTCGCATGCACAAGGACGTCGTGGTCTTAGAAAAGAAGTTATTTTCCAGGAAAATGAATATATCCAGGGTGTAGTTGAAAAATCTGGACAGGCAGTTTTTAATGTAGCTTGATTAAAAATAAATAAACTAGCAAAATATGAGAAATAATGATAAGAGTAAGCTTTTACTAGTAAATAAATATATTTTGTTTCAATCTGGCCGCGTTTTACAATAATGTAATTATTGAAATTTTTGCAATGGGCCGCAAGTCTTCTACCTTTAATCTATCTCATTCCCACCAAAGCCATTGCTTTAGAGAGTTCAAACTTTTATGTCATTTAGTACAAGCCCTAGTCTCCAAAACTGACTATACACTGTAATCATGAGACTGAAATTTGACGAGTATTGTGCCTACTCTCCAGAGGATATCACATGCAGAAAATGCGCCTTGCGCCACTCTTTTGTTTTTTTTAAAGCCTTGTGAGTTGGTGCGGAGTCTTCTTGAAACTCCTATTTTGGATTTCCGAAGTGCATCTTGGCCCACGGAAATACAACAGCTTTTATAATGTCCTGTTGGTACACTTTTTAAAATTTATTTTAACGGCCTCATCCTCAAAAATAGAAATGTTTTGCATTTGGAGCAAATTATGCCCCAGACCATGATCAAATTTGGATTTTTGCTATGTTCAACAATTGTTGCTGAAATTCTTGGGGCATCTACAGACTAGATCCTATCTTTATGATGGTTATGAGATTTTGGGTGTTAAAGAGCTTCTCATTAGTGAAAAGGAATATCTATCAGAGCCGACTAGTAGCCCATTTCAAAAGTTATCGGCATCTTTGGTGTCCCAAAAGTTTGTTTTCTTCAGTGAGAACTTATAAAGTTTCAGTCCAAGGTCTACTTTTGCCATTTATTGAACTGATGGGTCTTTAATTTCCAGTTCACGAGCAATATTTCTAGCTGGGAACACTCGAATTCCATTGAACTCCCTTTTAAATAATCTTACGGCTACTGAAAGTGTTCACTTCCAGGACTTTATCTCTTGCTTGGTAAGACACCACATGCTCAACTTTTTGCATTTTTAAAGTCAGTTCAATTTTATGAACTCGTTTAAACTTGTTTAGTAGTGGGTATTTTTAAACACGATACGTTTTTTGTTTGATTAATGTACATTGATATGATTTTAAATATAGTCAAAACCCTGGCTCTTGAGTCAGAAAATTCCAAACATTCTATTCCTGGACTTCAACGACATCCTGAGACCTGTTTTGCTATCGTTCCTTTTGCAGTACCCTCGGCTGGTTTTTCAGCAGGACAATGCCACACCACGTACGGCACGTTTTGCTAGGAACTGTCTGCAAGCTTGTCAAACATTTCCTTGGCCTGCCATAACGCTAGATTTCTCTCCCATGGAGCATGTCTGGGATATGATGGGAAGGCGATTGCATCTGCCACGGAATGTTGGTGACCTCGTTCGACAATTGGAACGAATTTGTCAGGAAATACCGCAGGAGACCATTCGGAAGCTTTATCGGTCTATGCCACGCCGTGTGGCAGCTTGTATCCAGTTTAGAGGCGGGTCAACACCTTATTAAACTTGTTACTGTAACTCTGAAATAAATTATTCAATTGTTCTAAGATTTTAATCATTTACTATTCTGTATATTATCTTCCTATCCACCAATTTTCCTCTCAATCGGGCAACTACTTCTTGGTGCGTCAATATTCTGTTCTAGAATTTGTCTTTTATAGCAATCCCTATGAAACAAGAATGTAAAGATGATAAACATTTGCGATAAAATTTTACATCGTGGTTAAATTCTGTTGCAAATGTTTTTAAATATAAGTTTTAGAATTATTAAAGATGAATTGTAATTTCAAAATTTTTCAAGCAACAGTTTTTGTTTCTGGGCAAAGTCTAAAGCTGAAAGAAAGCTGTGGAGAAGATGATTGCGGACATATTCTATCAGTTGTATTGTTTGTTGCTGGTAAGGGCTAAAAAAGAATATTTTTGTTTTTTAAATAATAATTTTTAATATGTTTTTAAAGGTTTTTTTAATTATAATTTTTTTAAATAATTTTTAAAGTTTGCAAGGAATATTTCAGTGACCTGTGACACCCGAGTCCCAAATTTTCATGCCCAACCAAATAATACTTTTCCGTTTGGCCTCGATACATTTTTAACACAAGATGCTTATCAGGTTTTAATGAAATCCATAAACATATTTTGATGAGGGAAATTTAGGAGCATTTATTAATAGAATGTCCTTGTATATCATATTTTGTATTGTCAGTGGCCAGTCTTGTGATCTGTAAGGTAAATTTAACGTCCATCATCAGTGACTTAAGCGTTCCAAAAGGAAAGTTCAGTGTCAGCCAGCGATGGTTAACGCGGAGCTTAAAGTGCCAAGGATGTGATATTTTGGTTTCGATTTGCTTCAAACTGAGTGTGTGTTGTAAAACCGAGTGTATATATTGTAGCTGATGAATAAATTTCTCTCCATCGACAATTTACTTAGTACTCTCGGAGTTCGTCTCTTATCCCAGCTTACGAATCTGATAAACACTTAGAATAAAAGTTTCGAATATTGGAAGAATATTTATTTTTTACGTTTATATTGTTATCGTCAATCAGTGTGATGGTATAAATGAAGTTACTATTTCTGTAATAATGAATTAGATTATTTGAGAAAATTCCTATTTATAAGCCGAAGGTCCTTTTCTTCTAATTTCACAAGAAAGGGAAATATAAGACAATTAGGAAGAACTTTTCATTCATGTGCCCGAAATTTAGAAAACGGTGAAATCCCGTTTTAGCCGTAATTTTAAAACTGTTCGAGTTATTGGTAGAACATCAGTGAAAAATTGCTCTTACGAAAAGGTGACGCTCCTATTTCCATTCCTTTTGATTATCTAGAAACTTGGCGAATCTTCTTTACCCTCCCAGTGTAGAAGTTCGGAACGATGAAGGAACGGGGGGAGGGGAGGAATCTAAAGACGATGACCGGGGAATATACTATGTAGATTGGGATTGGATTGGATATGGTAGTCCTGGGGCAAGATCCTTTTATAGGATATGCTGCACCGAAAACAAGAGAATTTTTGAGTTTTTTTTAATTCAGTTCCATAAAATTCATCGTAAAATCTGGCAAAACAGTAAGTAAAAGTATAACAGTAAATTTAAATTTCAGTAAAAATTTCGATGTTTTTCAAAAACGGAAATAAATTTGAATGAGGTCTTTCTCCTATTAGCAAAGACAAGTTAAAACCAGACGAGTTAAAAAAGTTGACACAGTCTCTATGAAAATCAAAGTACTCAATTAAAATGTGGTATATTGTTAAAAGAACATTGCATGAACCTCAAAATGGTGGCGATTCTCTAAATAGTAAGTGTCTGTGCATAATTCGGGAATGGCCGATACGTAGTCGAGTTAAAATTACATCATAGCTGAAAGATGAGGCCCATTGAGAGTTTATTATTTACTTCTTGATATGGTTATACTGATTACTTCATTATACTGGTACATCAGTGTAATGAAGAGATCTAGGACGATACGCAGTAGCAGATTTAGCTGAAGTGTCTGCCTGTTTATTTCCTTCACTGCCAAACATGTGCTGGTACCCATGAGAATAAAATTTTTACATCCATTCTATACAAGAGGGATTTCAAACGGTTAATTTCCTGCGTAAAGCCATGGAAATTCATTCCATCACTCAAGGATTCCAAAGCACTCAAAGAATCGGTGTAAGTTAAAGCTTTTACTGCTTGTTTTTCAGAAAGATATTTTAGGGTCATATACAATGCTGCCAATGCAGAGGTAAAATCATGAAGTCGATAACTTATAATGTCATTCTGATGAACAAAAGCGCAACCAGTATTTGTATTAGTGTTTAGAGACATCTGTATAAATGAGTAGAAAATCCTGATATAAATATCTATGGAGAAAAATATACATTTGAAAACATAGCTACAAACTTCTGCTTTCTTGGATTCGTAAAAGGATTCAAGTAGGTGATGTTATTGGAAATCCAGAATTACATGCTGACATCAAGAGTATGAAATTCATCCGGAAGTAATTGGCGAATTCGTTGTCGCAAAGGAGAAATATATGAAGATAGACTATTGAATAGCCTATCCATACTGTGATCTAAAAATATTTTCCTCAAACGGTTATTTTTGGTCTATTAAATTCGAAAAAAGAAAAAACAAACAAACAGAAGAACAGTATATGTGTTCTGCGAATGTTTATACCTTTGAAATGTTTATACCTTTTTCTTTTTAACAGCATTTTCTTTGTTTGCGTTGTTTACATTTTTATGTTCCTCTAATAACTGTTGAAATGTTTGATAATTACTGTACTTGGAGACAAGGTGACAATTTTTGAGAATTTAAATTCGTTTCTTTTCCCGATCTGGTTCTTTGAATTAAGTTTTATGAAAATTAAGTTGATTAACCCGCACTTCCGTGCTCGGAGGGAGTTTGTGGAGGCTCATCTTTATATCCGAATGGCTTCGGCCGGGACGGAGTATATCTATGCCATATGTGTTCTGCGAATCAAAGAAGGCTAAAAAATTTCCACATACAATCTCATGACAGGAGAGGTGCGGAAAGAACCTGAACATACCCTTAAAGCCTGATGGTGGACATGAGTCGTGAGAGGTTTGAAAGTCGCATGGATCAGCAAACAATATACCCATAATACAGTTTTGAACGCATGGCACTCCGATATACGAGTAGTAAGCAAGTGTGATCTACACCGCAAGCAGTATTTCAGAGAATTCTTAAAATATTTAGAGACTTGAGAGAAGTCTTTTTCAAATATATAATATGGGGAAAGTAGGTCAGTTTTTGGTCAAAAATTACACCAAAGAATTTGCATTATCCTGAATAAATAATTCTGGGTCTGGGTGTAACAGCTTTTTACAAAAATGAACAACCAAAGTCTTGAACAGAAAATGTGAAACTGGTTTTATTTGTCCAAGTTACCATATTATTGATTGCAGTTTGCTGCTGAATTTCAATAAATATCATATCTTTACCAGAACAAGAGTTCTGAAGATCGTCCACATAAAGGGATCTTCGAATGCAGGAAAGTAAAACTGATAAAATATTAATTTTTAAAATAAATAGGGTCACACTTAAAACTTAGCCCTGAAGAACACCCTCTTCTTGGCAAAAAACATCAGAATAAGTATTTTCTTGTCAAGCTCTAAAATAAAAATTGGCAAATATCCACGAAAATCAAGTTCAAAGAGGTCCTTCAAAATCCCATATCTCCATGCTGTATCATAAACTTTCTCTATATTGAAAACAAATTGAGACCAGGTGTTGGCGTCTGACTTTTACTTTCACATAAATCGTTCCCCACTCGAATAAGGGAAAAATGGAGCAATAGGAGCTGAGCAGAGATCAGGATTTAAGCAATGGAAAGTTTTGCTACCGAAAGTAAAATGGGTATGGTCACCAATATTCAGAAGACAAAGAGAGTGATCAGAAATAAATTTTTCAATTTGGATTACTTGAAGATTCAGGCTTTTACTACCTCAAACAAGAAAATCAGCGTTAAGATTTCTTATTATTATAAAAGGTGCTGGCAATTCAGCACCTAATCTATCCAGTTCACATTTATCAATAGCGAAATTAGGAGGCACGTGGAAAACAAACTGTAATTGAACGTGGAATCACAATACGGACAGCGACAGTTTGCAGTTGCGTGTAAAGTGTAGCTGCAGATGAAGGATAGCTATGAGAGACGAGGAGAGCAACACCTCCTGAGGCTTTATCCGAGTTACCATCTCTTTGAATCAAACTATAACGCTTAATTTTTGCTGGACCTTTTAATTTCAAGTCTCTTGAAATGCGATGCAGACAGGGGGAAATTTTTTAACGAAGTTCTTGATTTGATGCAATTTATTACTAAAGCCATGACAGTTATATTAAATAAATGTGGCTATAAAAATCAGCGTTTACGCTGTGATTTTTTAAAAACTTTGCTTGCAGTAGCAAACTGCGTAGAAGGTTCCATATCCATTTCAGATAAGTCTGACGAGGATGGGTTAAACTTTTATCTATTAGATAAAAGTTCTTCAAAAGAAGGTGGATTGCTAATATCAGCAGATTTTAATTTTTTCGAAGTTTCTTTGTCGGTTTTTTATTATTCAAAACTTCAGAGTATGTATGTGAGGCAATAACTGCATCAGAAGAAGTACAAATGGAAATAGCATCTTGAAGCATTCCGAATTTAGATACATAATAAGCAGATTTGGTTGAAATTTTTTTCGTCTGTTTTATATTAGTTTTTAAAGGTTGCAATTTTTGTAAGGGAGGGCAAATCACCCTCGTCCATAATTCTCCTGTTTGAGTTGAGCTGGCATTTAGGGTTTCTGATTTAGATTTTAAAAGAGAGGAATAGGATATACCAGACTTGTGCGTTCTATCATTGTCTATTTGATGGGCTTCTCTAAAGGATATGTTATTCTTAATTTTAATGGTCAACATTTCTTTCTCCATTTGCCATTTAGGAAATTTTTTTGAAAATGCTGCATGAGCGCATATGCAGTTAGGGCATTGCAATGTTTGTGAGTCGCTGACCTTAGTATAATTATTCAATGAAGAACATTTACCACATAACATCGTACCAAGACATGATTGTCGAGAATGTTCATAGCTCTGAAACTGATAACATCTCCGACGATTAGGTATGTATGGACGAATGTTACAGCGTAAATATACAGCACGTATAAATTTTGGCAGAATAGGTGTCTCAAAAGTGACAACATGCTTTGTGAGAATCAATCCTCCATATCGTAGAACGTGTATACGACGAGTAGGACAAATTCTCTGGATCTTTCATAATTCTGCATCAGAGTACTGAGCAAGTGATTGTTCTGAAATGAGGGCTCGTGAGAAATTTAATATCTTTTGAAGAGCTACTTTTATTGGCCATGAAAGAAGAGTAGTTAGCTTACTAAGAGTATCTGCCTGCTTTTTGGATTTCGTTTGAAAAAGTAAATCGCGAGAACCCAATGTCTCATGGTTTTTCCAATAGCAGAAAGAATCAATTTATGAACAAGGAACGGAGAAAGTGAGTGAAAAGCTTCATCGGTATGCATAATAAAATAACGAGAGCTTCATGTTTCTTAAGTTTTGAGTTTGATGAAGGAATTTAGATTCGGGCCCAGACGGTACCTTCCAAAATGGATCCCAACAAGGGAAGGCAATTGTTGGTTTTCTAAATTTCCATTTTCAGTATCCACCCTGGTGCTAGCCGGAACCTATATGCTAAGGACCACTTCCACAAGCGTCTACTACTCTTAACGCAGAGTCCGAGAAGGTTAGTCTGCTAGGGATCCCCTTCACTTGCTCCCTAGAAGACTAACCATTCGAGTGACCGATTGATACACTGGGGACCAACAGTGCACCGCCCGTGTTATGGGTTGACAGGCACGGCCAACTGGCAGGATTTCAGGCTGTCCATGAGAAGAAAGAAGCTAACAAAGTGGCAGCAGCTTCACACGGAACAGAAGAGAGCGCCGTCTCATACCCCCTTATCTGTGACCATTCTGGTCACTTCAAGGTTTGGTGGGCATGTTGCGGGAATTTTATTTTAAGTAATAAAATATTTACAGTAAGAAAAAAATAAAAACAAAAGAGAAAAGTTTACAGAGATTTTCTTCTTTGAAAAATGGTTTGACACTGTTATAGGCTGAAATATAACATGCATTATGATGTACATACATTCTGTGTTCATTTAATTTTTATGACACACTAGGTGACGTTGCAGGCCTTAAAAGGAGATAGAAAATAATTTGGCTAGTTGAAACAAAGGGAAACTCTGCTTGATTAAAGCGTATAATAGGAAACTGCTTGTTTTTATCCTCAGTCTTTGTGAGTATGAGACTTGTTGAGGACTAGGAAGATGAGAATAGATTTCTATTTCCACTTATAAATTTAATTATTCTATGGATTTTTTTGTCTGGATAAATGATTGCTGACGACTGTTTTCAGCCACTCTTGTTCATGGAATGGTGATGTCTTTTTCATATGCCAAGAGATTGTGAGGATACATTCCGTGGCATAATGAAGTGCCGTGCCAGTTCCACCACAACTGCCCTGGTCACTCTCAGAAAGGTTGAATATTTTAAGGCAGGCAGGAAAAGGGCCGTGTTCTGAGAAGAAAATAATATCCTTTCTGATCCAGTTTGTAGGATAAAGGTTGACTGAAAGCAGAATATTGAAGACTCTCCGGCCTGTGTCACCATTGCTCCAATATCCTTGCAATTCCTCTAGCATGTCTTTCCGGAGCAGGGCTTTTATATATGGTTTGGGAAGTTTTGTTTGTATATAATGTTGCCCATTTCAAGTTGCGTCCTTTGTTAGTTGGTCTTCTTTTTCGTTGCCTAAATTTCTTGCATGCGCTTTAACCCATGTGATCTGTATAGATGGATTTGTGAGCAAGATACCAAAAATTTCTCTTGCTATTTGGTTTGTACTCTTTGGATTAGAAGGTACCATGATACTAGCTCTATTGTCGACATGTATTTTAAAAGTGTTGTTTAAAAACTGTGATGCATATTTTACTGCTTCATGTAGTGCAGTGAGTTCAGCTTGAAAAACGGTATTATTGTCATTAAGTTTGGCAGACCATTGGTAGGACCAGGAATCATTTATCAGGACACAAAACGCAGATCTAACTCCATGTTCTGTTTTTGAGCCATCTGTGAAGATATTGATACTGTTCATTTGATATATATTTATTCCTTCTTCCAATGAGATTTGGGTGGGATTGAGATGGTGTGAGGGGTGAGTTGACCAGTTACAGTAATTGCTTTCGCCTCTAACTCTTCTGGTTTAAACTCTGTTATATTGTGCGCAAGAGGAATTCTTAAGCGATATATTGATGTTAATCTGGCTTCAAACTGTAATTGCAAGAAATGTAGAGAAGAAATGGTCTTTGAATGGGGATGAGTTTCTTTTTCATTCTATAAGCTGGGTTTAGACACCACGCTGAGGAGCCATGGGCGAGAATTTTCTCAACCACTGTCTTATAGAGAATTCTGTGTTTCTGAGGGATTACCCATGTGTTGCCAGCGATTCTTTTGAGACTTTGGTGCATTTTAAGGGCCTTTTATCCTTGTTTTTCTACATGTTCCAGCCAGTTTAATTGGTCATTAACATGGATTCCTAGATATTTAAAAGATTTAGATCTGTTTATGATGTCTCCATTCCAAGTGACTCTGGGGCCTCTCGTGATTTTACTGAACAAAATAAGGGTAGTTTTTTCCGTGGAGATGGATAGTTGATTATTAGAGCACCAGGCATTAAATTGGGCTATTGCAAGTTGGGTTTCTCTTTCAAGGCTATTTTTTGTGTTCACTTCGATAACTATTACAAAACCATCTGCAAAGGCTAGGATATAAACATTTTCTAGCCAGACCTGCTTGAGAATTTCATTGGCTACGAGGTTCCGCAGAGCCGGACCACTTCATGACCCTTGGGGCAACCTTGTTTCTGATCTTTCATAGCTCTGCCTTCTGCAGTCAATAGGGTCGCTTTTCTGTTTTCGAGAAGGCTGTGAAAGAATCTATTGATGTTTAATGGACAGGTGCTGGCATCCAGACACTTAAGGATTGCTTTGTGTTGCAAGTTGTCAAATACTCCTTTTATATCAATAGAGAGCACTAAGACGTACTTTCCTTCTCTTCTTGCAACTTGAATTTTCTTAATTAGCTCATGGATGGCTAAATCTACTGATTTTCCTTCCCGAAACCCATATTGATGCTCGCTTATGCTATTAGTGGTCTCAAGATGGTAAGTTAACCTTTGCGTCATCAATTTCTCCAGCACTTTCTTGATTGTTTGTAGGGGAGAAATGAGTCGATATGAAGCCGCCAGTCTCTGGTCTTTTCCTTGTTTCTGGAATAAAATAATGTTTCCAATTTTCAAGGAATCTGGGAAGCAACTTAATTCCAAGCACTTATTAAAGAAGACTGGAAAGATGTTATGAAAGCGCTTGTGGATTTTAATGAGAAGGTTGTCAATTCCATCAATACCAAGAGCTTTACCTCAAGGAAGGTGGTTTATTACCATTGAAATTTCTAGGAAGGAAAATGGAAGATCGAGCGGCACGCGTCGAAGTGTTTAAATGATAATTAGTTGAAATAGCAGGAAACTTCTCATGGAGAGCTCCCTCTCTTGCCGTCGAGGGATGGAAGGACCGAGTAGACATTAAAAGGCATAGAGAAGAGTAAATATAATCAGAGTAAAGATGCCTGGGAGCCTAGGGATTGAGACACACGTACTCACCTACAGTAGGTGAGCCCTGAGGGGAAATGTATGCAGAATCTTTCATGACGTCTTGTGAGGAGAACCATTGCAATAAATAGCATTTCTATAAGAAATTTAGCCAGAACTAAATAGACAAGCTTTGAATATTAGAAAAATATTTATTTCGAAAATGCATCAAGTCTGAATAAGAATAATAAATGTAAATTAGAGAACTACATGCATAATGATAAAAATTTAGATAAAAATTTACACGTTTCTCTGCAATAATAAATCGAAATTATTCGAAAAGTTTTGAAATAACTTTATCTTGAGGTAATAAACAGGCCTTTTTAAAGTATTAAAAAATTTGCAGAACTGAATTTATTTACTAAATATTTCTTTCAGAAACAATTATGAAATTTTGAACAAAAATTATTTATATAGTCTTATGAAAGAATATCCCCGAGAAGATGCTAACAGGATTGCATATATCACAGCCCATGTGATTAATGGATTATTAATATCTAGCCAAGCCGCCTTTGGCTACCAGAGGTTTGCTAGGATTAATGCTAATTAAAAACTTTAATTAAACATTTTAAGTAACTTGGACTCTTTCAGCTAAGTATTTTTAAATAACAAATTTTGAAACTCTTACTTTAGTGTTGCCTTTCCCCATTCTAATCATTGCTCTAAACAATGAATTATTTCTGCTAACTCGCTTAACATTTGAACTTTAATTTAGAATGAAATTTCAACTACTTTTCAAGTTACCTTTTATTTATGATCATAACGAAATTTTAAAAATTTATAAAAGGCTCATCTATAACAAAAAATAGGAGAATATGTGAACATTTTAACATTTACATTCAAAACAGAGGAAGAAAAATCCAGAATGGAGCTTTTACAGCAACAATGAGAACGATTTTAATTTCTTTTTAACAAAAAAATAAATTAGAGGAAAATAAACTAAAAAACATTTTTAGAAGTTTATTAAAAGAAAAAAATTACGGCAACAAAATTCATATAATTGAAATTATGTTTTTTTTTTGAAATTTAAAATAATGTCACAATTTTTTTTGCTGTTATTGTTACAAAAGTTATGTTAAAAATTCTCAATAGCAAGATTAATTTTTATTTAGTTAAAATTAAAATTAATACTCTTAAAAAAATCTTTCCCGGGTGCATTGTCTTACCTTATGTGCTGATGCGTTCATTGCTCCTATTAAACGATAAATCACATGGCCCGTAACATATACATAATTTACATGAAAAGAAGGAAAAAAAAACATTTCGATTTTCTCTAAAAGCTGGTTAAAATGTTTGAAAAGAGGTTTTTTACTTTAAGCGGCAATTTAAAATAAGTGGATGGTAGCACATGAAAAAGAAGTTTCGGTTAAAATCCTCATAGAAGGAATAGTTATATTATTTCGTTCAAAAAACTTCAGTTTATCGATACTGTTTAATTTCGCCCCATGTTGCATAAAAATTAAGCTTTGAACTCTGGGCATTCATAAATGGTAGAGAACTGTGGAATTACTCTATTTCATGAGGTGGTCATCAATTGTTTCCAGAAGAAATGGATGGCTCTAGAATAAGTAAATGATGTTTGAAAGACTCACCTTCTCCTGTGCACACAGGGCAGCAATGGCCGGGAACTTGAATGGGTTTAGAGCAGAGTAAGTGTTGAAGTCGAGGACAGTTTAAACGACTGCATTCAATTTTTCCATTCTGAGAAAGAAAAAGCCTCATAATTATTTATTTTATGAAACTATGTCATTCATATTCCGGTAACGAAACTTATGGAGCACGCATATATCCTCCATTTTTGAACTTATTAACTGAGGGTTTACAGTTTAGTTAATACATAAAAAAAGACATTACGCTTATTAATATCTGTTTATAACATATTTGAAACTACTCATAAATTAGAGAAGACCAGGGGGGGGGCTTCTATTTATTCAGTCCACTATAGCGACCCCGATTTGCGTTTCCCTCTAAAAAGAAACTGGAGAAATTGTCTGAACATCTTCAAAGATCTGACTAGAGAATTGGGTTCTTATTGTGTATATTCTTTACTGTTTCTTTATACTTTCTGCATGCGCTTAAATAGGTATAAACACCTTGCTATGTTAATTTGTAGCCCTAATTAGTTTGTGTACGCATTCTATTAAAATTCATTCATATCTTTGTCCTAATTTTGAGGAATAAGTGTCATCATTTATGGTAAATAGGATCATCTACCATTTCATTTTATTAGGCAATGAATGCTGTTATCACAATTAGTGTTATAATAGAAGCCCAAAATAGATCCAATATCTTAATGACCTTCTCTGAGTCATCGTAAAAGGAAAAGAACTACTTAAAAACAATGGGCAAATGAGGAATTTAAAGCCGCTGTAAATCAAGCGTTGGATGGGAAATCAATAAAAAGCATCCCCCTACGATAAGATATTCTGGAGATCCCCCGGAGAAATGTATTTACAAAAGGGATCTACCGTTGTCTATAATCACTGGCAATATTTTCAATTGATGAAGGTTTGGATGAAAATGACTCGTGTAATGGTAACTCAGTTAATGCATTTCATGTTTTTCGAAAGACAATGAGGCTAAGTAAAGCGTATGGTGCAGATGAAATGTTATATCAGCATTCATTTTGTGAGCCCATGGAGACTGCAGTGTGTTTGACTCTGCTAACTATAACAAATTGGACTTCTGCCAGGAAAAAGAGGTTTACAACTTTGCTCTAAGTCGCATTTTATTTTTTATTGCTTAGATCTTATCTTGCATTCCAAGACTGCATTGTTTATTATATTCTTTGCGGCTAAGACGCATTATTCACAATAAAGTAGCTTATAAGAAAATAAGTGCTAACACTTTTGAGGAAATATTTTTGTAATGAAAGAAATTAAAAAGGAAAGATTTTTTTGTCAAATATCTGGAAGTCGAAAAAAATTCGCAAAAGCATGAGGTGTGGATAGAATAATTCTTGTGAATTTAAATTGAATCATAATTCCAATTTTTTTCTAACTTTATAAATAATAAATGTTTTAGAAATTTTTTTCTTATGAAACTGATCATGACTTGAACCTACTCATTTTATTTTTTCACCGCTGGCTTTAAAGATTTTAACTATAGTGTTCCGAATTTTGAGTAAGAAGTATTTTTCAATATAGTTGAAAGAGGTTTTTTTAAAAAAGACTCTGACATTTATTGTATTTAAATCTTTAATTTTTATTTTTTATGCTATTCCTTTTGACCTAAGCCTTAGCCAGATTTTGAATAAAGTCCCGTTATAGGTAAACCATCTCACAAAAATGACTGGTTTCTTTTAACTGCACAACCATTTTTCATTTGGTTTTTTTAAAAAAACTTCTTCGGAAAGAAAATTAGCATCTGATAAAAATCTTTATTTTTAATTATCCTTATATTTAACTGTAATAATAAAAGCAATAGTTAGCTTTTAATAATATTCTTATTCTAATTTAAAATTTTAAAAATGATTTATTCTTTTATATTATTCTTAGTCCTTTATTTTAATTATTTTTAAATCAAAAATATATATATGTCTAAACAAAACCATAAAAATAGGAAGTTCCGATAGAAATTTTCCAAGCAAATTGTCGTTTTAATTGTATTTGTAATAAGTTTTAATGAACATCTAAGAATTTTTATCTAATGAAATAATAGTATTTTTATTTGTTTGAAATATTACTTATCTTTCGAATAAAAAAAATCTTTATTTTTTAAAAAACCTTTTTACTTAAATTTTTTTTCTATTTTTTCTAATTTAATATATTTTATAATTCATATTTAAAAATATCACCGAATTTGAAAATTAATATTTTTCAATTTAATTTCTAGTTATAGCCATTTCTGTGAAATCAATTTTTAGCTAATTAATACATTAATTAACAAATAAAGGTTTATTATTGTTAAAATATTCTATTGTAATCTAGAGCCAATAACTACACAAAATATGAGAAATGAAGTGAATAAAAAATCGATTACAAGTTTTCATTTCGAAAAATACAGAACATGCGAAATTAAGTAAAAGCGTTTGAAAATGATAATTTTAGTATGTATCAGGAAAAGCAAAACATAGACTAAAATATTTCAAAGACAAATCTTTACATTTAAAACAACTCTAACACATTAATGTAAAACACAGATTTTATTTTTTATGTCTCAGCAAAAAAATTGTCTGAAAATTGTTATAAATTAACAATTTTGTACTTAAACAGCGAAGAAGAGGGAGAGATAAAACATGAAAGTACAAAATATATGAAGCTTATACAATGTGGAATGAAGTAGAAAAATGTTTCATAAAAAGACTAATGAATTACAGCTGTTTACTACACGTTAAAAGCATGAGAACATTTTGAAGGTACGCTCCAGAGCATCTTGCGGCGCGGATCGTAACTCCTTACTCCGCTACGAAGCGATCAGCCTTTTTCCAAATCAACTAGGATTGTTTGATATGCGGTTTCCCAATTAGTTACTGTTCATCTACTCAGGAGCGGTTCGCAACTCCCTTGGTCGAGAGTCTATACGTTATTTGTCACCATCTACTCTTCATATAAAGAGAAAGAAATAATCTTCCCTTCTATCATTTCCGATCAAAATGTCTTCCAAAGCACCCCATTTCCCAGATGACATTCCCAGTCGGTCTTCGAAGACTTAATGACGCCTATCTTTCTCGCGTTTTCCCATTCAGTGAGAGAGTCAATATTCTCCTATATAATTTAGATATTAATGACGTCTCCATTGAATCTTTTGATTTTTTCCCTTTCCTCTTTGGAAAACCAAGTATTTTTATCTCTTAATCCCTTTTTAGGATTCTACAAATGTTTTTTGTGCAACTGTTCCGGTTGATTTTTAACAATTGTTTTTAAATTCATCGTCGCTATACTTATCTTCCTTTATACCAATATTCACAGAGGGACCCGAAATGAAATGGTCATATGGTTGTGATAAAATATTTTCATCGGAAACATTGCGCTATCGTCTACATAACTTCTGCTTTGGTATTCTTATCGCACTCGTTTCTTTCGTACACCAATCTAATCTTCACTGGACTTGGTGGGTAAACACTTCTTCCCAACTATTTTTAATTTTTTAAAAGCTGTTTGGTTTTATTCTTCCATTTAATAGTTTTAACATTGCTTATCTTTGTGTCAAGAAGGTTTAATAAGATTTATCGTTGTTTCCATATTTAACTTTAGTTCTAAAATCCTTTCATTATAGAGTGTATTTTTTGAAATTTTATATAATCTTTGTCTCGGAGACATATCTTATGTGTCTTATCGCAGTTCATCACCATTTTTTATTTTGTTCATTAAATTCAATGTGCCTTTATATTACAACTTATGTTTAGTGCAGTGTAGTCTAATATGGCTCTTGTGGCAATAAAATATATTAACCAACTAATCTACAAGTTCAAGCAAAATGTGGAAAAAAATAAATTACTGAAAAAGTAGAAACACCAAGCATTATTATTCAGACACTGCTCATCATGTTATCAAACAAATGTTTCCATTTAAAAGATTGCGAGCGTAGATTTTTTTTTATAAAGAATTATTCATATATTAAAGAGCGGGGAGACATTATGAGGAATGGCCGAAGTGAGATGATGCACAGGGATGTTTTTCTCAAAACGGGATTCTTTTCCACTTCCGAGATAGAAGACATGAGGAAGAATCATGTTTCCTTCCGTTCCAGACTAGAAAATGAGGATGTCACAGGAATGAGAAATGAAAGTGATCTTTTGATTGAATTGGGTGCTTTTGGGATGCGATTTGTGCAAAAAGTTTGCAATGAGTAAAACAGATGCTCAATGAGAAATATTCCGTCTAGACTACTGTACCATTTCGTGTTGAGTCTAGAAAGATAACTCCGTGTTCCTTTACGAATAAACATCCGTCCTCCACCCATGAACAAAAAATCCTTTATACTCACTCCACTCTATCTAAAATTCCTTTTTCCTATTGCATTCTTTGAGCACTGTATACTATTTGTTATGCTTTTCAGATTATGCAGAATTAGGAATAAAAATCCAGTTGAAAAAGCAGCTTTAAGAAACGAAGAAGAAAAATGGCAGTTGTGAATGCAAACATTACATTGGGGGTAATTAATGCAAATCTTCCTACTGTAAAATCATTAAATTTGACATAGCATTTACTTCAAGTTCAATTTATACTAGTAAAAAGTTTTAGAAAAAACACAACAATTTTAAAATTGTATACACTTTTTTTATTTTTCTTGTATCGGTATCTCTGATGATACTTAAAATAATGTTAAAATCTTATAAAATTTATCTTTCTCTTTGGTATTATAAATATTGGTAGAATTTTTTCTAGGTTTCAAATTGAAACGTGCTACTTATCAACATTTTAAAAAGTCTATACATAAAGAATAAGGGTTTAAGAAAGGATTTCTTCCGTTATTATTTGTGTTGATCATTCATTTCGAATCTTTTTGTCTGGATGCCAAATAGAATATCACTTGAAGATATAAACAAAACTAAAGCTGGTAAATGTAAGAAAAAAAGGCTAATGAGAGAAAGACTCTTTCTTCATATCAGAATGTAGCTCCGCAATTTCTAAATTAAACCTGACTTTTCGGAACAGAATTACTTCATGAGTAAGAATTGGAAAAACTTCGCATTTGATCTCATAATCCTCATAATTGCGCTTGCCATATTGCTGTTAATTCTTTTTTCCTCTAACCAAATTCAATTGATTCAGCACACTTGTCTGAGTTGAGTGCGCAAAAATGGTCTTCTCAATTCACAATCTATATACAGTCCACCATGATAGTGGTCACTACAAACCACTGTTACAGTGGCCAGTAGCTGATTGCTAAACAATTATTGACATACATGTAGTTCGAATGGAAAAAGGCTTTAAATCACGGCAAAGAATTATTTTTTTAGGGGTTGAATCAATAAATGTATTTTTTCAAAAGTTAGGAAACCTAATTTTTTATACATCCATGCCGGTTCTATTAATCGTATTTAGAAAAATATTTTTGACAATATATTTTAAATAAAACATTTCATTCTTCTGTGATTAAAACTAGCATGGAAAGTTGAAAATCACTAGTTTTGACTAATTTTAGAAACAATTTTGGGACTTCAAGTGAGATTTTAAGAGTTCTTCCGCAAATTGAAATTATGGACCGTTGTATTTACTTTTGCAAAATGTTCCCGAATATAAATTTGCATTTGTTTACCATATAGGTGACTATCAATCAGTAAATTTAGTCAAAAACTATGGGATTTGCCTTATATATCCTTTTAGAAACTCTTCAATTTTTTTACTAAGCATGTATTTTGATAGAATTGAGAGACCATATAAAATACTAGATTTCGTAATTTTTGAAAAAAAAATATCAATTTAATCAAACAACATAAAATGTATTTCCAAACAACATAAAATATATTCTCCATCATTTAAAGTATTTTTCTGATTAAAACCGTACGTTTAACTCTAGCAATTTAGAAATTAGCTTTTGGTTCACAATAGGAAAGCTTTGCATATAAATTTGAAAGTTTTTTTTTTGTTTGACTCTGAACATTACGTCGAATTCAAACGAAATTTAGAGCAAATATGGCTCAGCACCCAAAAGGATTAAAGTAACTATTAAAAAATTATCAAGCCCCACTAAGAGGGCTAAAAATTTTAGATTTTCTCTTCATAACTTCTGAATAAATGATTACCCAAATCAGTTTTACATCATCTTAAAAAAAACTTACTTTTACAACGGCATCAATTATCCCACAATTTTTCTGATTTTAAACTAGTTTTTCAAATTGAATTTAAATGTGCCCCGTATTTAAAAAAATTCTATTTTTGGGAACATAAAAAAAGTCAAGGTAAATAAAAGCTTATTAAAATTAACTTGAAATCGGAGCAGCAAGTTTTGAAAGTTTCTCCTTTTCTTATCCATTTTAAATTAATACTCTGGAATGAAACTGCCAGTCGGTAAACGGTGAATTCCAGTGCATAGATGACTGATTATTCTATCAGAATTTATTTCCAGAATTAAATATCATTTATTAGAATTCATATGTAAGTCTATATGTTTATCTGATGTTCTTTTATACGAGATATATTTAACAAATAATGATATACGTCTGCCAAATACTAAATCTTTCTATCATCTTAAAGAAAATTATAGCAAATATTTAGAAAAAGAGATATTTTTAAAATTAAGAGTTGCCATACTTGACATTTGCAGTAAACGCAATCCATTGGACCAAAGGGACCGATCACAGGATGCCAAGTTGATCCGTGGCTATAGGTCACTCCTGCCGCAATACAATCTGAAAGAATTTTTGAAAGAAGCTATTCTTACACGGGTACTATTTTCAGTAAATTAAAATATAAAACTTTATTTTTTATCGACACACAAATATAAATTTGAATGCTTCATGTAAAACATAATCATAGGAAACAAGTTTAAGCAGAGAATTCTCCTTGGTTTAAAAGAAAGAATTTCAGTTAAAAAGTCAAGAAAGTAACTCTTTTAAACCACACCATCTAGAATAATTTCAGTAAACTTTAAACACTTTGTCGAATTTCAACGATACAATTACAAATTAAACAAATATTTTTTCTTTGGCTTTACTCTCGAAAATTATTAACTTACAGCAAAATAGTATAAAAATTTTGCCTAAAATTTATCACATGTGATTTCAAAGATATTCCTCTTCATAAAAATTTATCTTAACTTATTATAGCAAAAAAATGTTAGCTTTTGTCACGGAATTGTAAAAAGCACACACACACACACACACACACACACACACACACACACACACACA
>JAOUZG010003378.1:2486656-2517228 GCA_026289955.1 Argiope argentata
CACACACACACACACACACACACACACACACACACACACACACACACACACACACACACACACACACACACACACACACACACTAGGAATGTTACCTCAAGGGATGTTTGCCAACGATTCAGGTAAAATCAGAGAATAAAGAGACATCCTGAAGAGATATTCTGACCTGATATTAGCTTGGCTGCAATAATTGCTTTCCTGGTGTGCTAAGTCTACATATGTATCACTGTCAGATGAAAACTTACAATTACCATTCGGAAAGCTACAAGCAATTCATTGCTAGGACATACCGGTACTTGGATAATGCTGATTAAGATTATAGTTAGAAGATTGGACTCGTAATTTTTTAGAATCTGATTGCCTTTCTTAACCTTTGCCGTACCTAAATTATGTATGTGTCGGAACGTTTATAATGTTGGATTTTAAGAGAAAAAAATTAAAAATTATCCTTTTACCCTTTAGCTTTTTCAAAAATAAAAATATTTTTTTCGGCATACGCTTTATAATTATTTTTAGTGAATTTTATACATGACTATTGTAATGTAAATAAATTTCGGAACTTTTATGAAAAAATTCATGGGAAGAAGCGATTTTCATTGTAATAAACATCCATTGTTCATTTTTTCTTCCTCAAAATTATTCATTAAGAAATAAACTAATTTTTACCCAAAGTATCCTGAATAGGCTCCTAAAAATCCCTATTAATACTTCAGAAATAATAAATATAATTCAGGAGAGTCCTATGGAGCAAACAAAACTTTCTCTTCCAATCACTTTTAAAACTAATTTTTAATTATTATTTTCACAACTCTGATTATGCATTATAAAATTACCATGCAAAATGAATTTAATTAAAGAATACCTCCTTTGATAGACTGGCTATCAGAAATCATAATAGTTACGAGCACTGGATTGGAAGGGCTTGCTTGCTCACTTGGTAGGATTTCATCTATATTAAGATAAAAATTTCACAGCCTAAATCTAAAAATTTATTATTTTTAAAACTGATTATATCAACAACCATAAAGAATATTATTACATACATAAAATGTTTTTGCATCAAAATTATAATAACAATAATGCATAATTTAAAAAAATCTTTATTTATATAAAAGATACAACACACAAAAAATATTAATAAATGCACATATTTGATGGAATCAATTATAGAATTTGTTAAAGATCTATCATTTTTTTTATCCATAAGCTTTTCTGGAATATAAAACAATATTTAATTCAATATGAATGTTTCAGGAACAAGAAAAAATTTGGAGTAAATTTATAAGATAAGATAATAAGAAAGAAAATTCCGAAACATTCATAAAAATTAGGAATTCTAATGTACTTAGAATAGTACTTTTAGTTTTCACAATTTTTGATTCAAAGAGCTTAGTTTTAGTGTAATAACAGGATTTTGGAATTTTTTTATAGTTCTTTAATTAATGTTTTGAAACAGTGAAAAAGTATCAAAATCATTTAAATAAATTTTTAAAAACTTAAGCTCAAAATAATCAAGTGAGACATTGGGATAGTAACTATTATTTTACTTAAAGCTTAAAAACAGGGTCAGAAACAACAAGATATTGGATATCCATAAAATAGTTCAAATGGCTAAGAATTATTTGAAATGTGAATTTTGTGGATTTACATATAGCAGCAGAGACGACGGAAGCCATTTGAAGACTGAAATAACTCGTAAAATGTTCTGTCAGTTCTTAAGAGAAGTTGTTTGACATTCTTTCATTAAGACAAAGGAGATTTTTCAATTAGAACTTTCCTAACAAATGATGTAGAATGCTATGGTTTGTTTTTTCCAGGCTTTTATAAATATCCAGAACATAGATGATTTTCAAAATGTAATCTGTACTTATGCTAACGTAATTACGATAACAAGGTTGAATATAATTTTCAATAAAATGTAGGTTTAACATTATATATTAACACATTTATACAATATGTGAAAATATTAGAAATGCAGAAACAGGATTTTTACTCAGAAAATGAAGATACTGTTTACTGTTTTAAAAAAAACCTGCCACAGCAATTTCTGTCGAATAGCTGAAGCCTATTTAGATCTGTACAAAACACTGGTTGCTCTCATTAGCGGTAAATATTGAAACTGAAATGATGTCGTTATAATTTGGTGTAAAATGTCTTCCAAACCAAAAACTCTGAAAATTTCCTAAACTGACACTTTTTTTCCCAAGTGATCGTTACAAAATTATTGTTTTGTTTAACAGACAAATGAGAGCTAATAAATGTTAGTGTTCGAGTTCTATCACAGGAAAATATTAATTATACATTGTCATTGAAGAATCCAATAAGGGGCCATCAATCAAATAGAGTTTTGAGAAAAAAAAATAGTTAAAAAAAAACATCACTTAGGGAAAAATTGAGCTTAGAATCTTTTACTTAGTGTTGTTTCTATTTGCTACATTATTTCCATTAAGTCTGTAAATGTAATCTATACCCACTTAAAAAATTGAGCTATTTGAGAAATCTATCAAATTCATAGCATTTAATGTTACGAAAAGGTAAAAGTGCATATAAACACAGCATTGTTTATAAATTCCTTTGAAAGGAGCTCTTACGCATTATTTTTTTAATGAAAAGTTAATGAGAGTATTCACCAATCTAACCATCACAAATTCAGGGAAATCTCCTTTATTCAGAGGACTCTCAAAATGAGTTCAAAAGAGGATGTAGAATCCGAATTTCAGAGATCAATTTCCTTAAGAATTCTTAAGAGTTGAAGTCATTTATGTATTCAAAATACACTCTTTGAAAATGGTTTTCATTTAATTGTTTTAAGAGATTCAATGACTTAGAATACGATTTCATTTGTCGAAGGAACTGTATATAATAAGCCTCAATATTTCTTAGCATTTTAATGTAAAATGAATGGATTAAAATCTAATATTAAAATGTAAATAAATTTTTAAACCCACGCCTTTATCAAGGTAAAGCAGAGAATATATTTTAAATAAAAAAATCCAAAAACAAAATTGTTAAATCGTGACATGTAAAAAATTAATCTAAGTATATCAGATTTAAAAAAAAACTTTTTTGCTATATTTTAGTTTCAAATGAATGTTTGAGAATTTTCTTTCCTGTGACTTTCTTCGTTGAGACTGAATTTCTTTGTATTCAGAGCTTCACAATTTTATGACCCCCTTATGACGCCTATTATTTTTACTAAATACATGTTATACTTTTTACTCCTGATCTAAGCAAATTCCTGGTAAAGTCGACGCAAGATGACCCTCGTGATCGAGGCTTCTTGCAATCGTTTTATGAGAAGCGTTCTAGTGGATCCAGAGTGCAATGCCAAATAGTACTGGACATGCGTAACACAAATGTTAAGCAGAACTGAGGACATTTCTGGAATTATGAGAAATGCAAACATAATAAATTTAATAAAAACCGTTTTTACAGACATACTTTTATAACGTACTATTTTAAAGATAATTTTATTGTTTTTATTGCTGTTTATGTCTTAGTCTTTAATTTATAATTCTAAATAATATATCTGGAACAATGTCATACATTTTTCACAAATTTCCTACCGGTTGAAGTCATTCGTATAAAATAGAAGTTTGGTGAGGGCATAATGTAAACGGAATGCATTGGAAGGGAGTACAAAATTTTAAAACTTGACATCTAAGGAATTGAATGAAAAATCAATTACAAATTTTCAATAATGAAAGAAGTCAAATGAAATAAAAGGGAGAAAGGAGCTTTTGAAGAAGACTGTATTTTTAATAGTACTTCTTGTTAATGTAAATTTAAAATAATAGTGAACAAATATTACTATTTGTGGAAATGAAGTTTTAAAAATTGGGAATGGGGCCCGAAATAAATTTCTAAATACAATAAACTTGAATGGAAATTTTATTTGCTTGTAGCTGAATATCAATGCCTTCTCCTGCTTTTCAAATTTGTAATATCAGATTCTACAAACATGCTTTACCATTGACCGAAAACCTCTTTAAATTTACCAGATTTATTCACGTTATATGATTCTGACTGGATCACAGATGCAACAATTTTCCCTAGTGAAAAGGGGAAATTATTGAAATAATCATTTGAATCCCCGCTAAAACAGGCATTAATGCAAATAATGCGCTATAACTTTCCATGAATTTGAAAAAAAAATGCTCTAGTCGTTTCGATTGTTAATTGTAATATTACGATCTTGGTACAAACCCTCGTTGAAGAATAAATAAAATCTATTTTATTATGAAAAGTCACTTCACTGCTTTCCTGATAGTAAAATCTTGTCTTCGGGACCGAAGAATTCCAGATTCGAAGCCGGATGTCACAGAAAAACCATTGTTAAAGCAGATATGGTGCTTACTAAATGTTCCCAATTTGATGTGGGGCTGAAATTCGTAGAAGATATGCTAGCTCTTACGTTGTGTTCGTCACCTGACCACGGTTAAAAAGTACAGCTCCCAAAATATCTCTGGTGTTGCTACAAAACAGGGTTTTTGCATAATTGAAATGACATTCAAAAGTTACTTAAAAATCAGTTGATCAGATATAATAATCAAGTTTTTCTCAAGTACATAGTCGTTATCAGTCTATAACCTTAATGCATCTTATGAGAAAAGAAAAGCTGTAAAAAATTACTACTCTGAAGCAAAAGACATAATGATTATTATGAGTGGTTTTTAATATGAAATAAATATACAAGACAAAATATCACTTGAAAATTTTATTTCGCTTATCATTATTAATAATATGACTGTAAATCTAATACATCATTAAATAAAAAAAGTCAATTCGCAATAATTTTCTCAGATTTCTCAATAAGAATTCGGCATTTTATTTTATTTCCTTTCAATGTCTTTGAATTAAGTGACATTTCCTCACCTCAATATCCGTTGTCCATGCAGATTTCAAACAAAAATTCAAAACAATAATATTCCCTTCAGTTTTAAAAGGCTTTTAAATGTTGATTAAAATGATTTTTTTCCTCATTTGAAGGTAATATACTCTCTTTTAATAAAATGTCTTTCTGCCATATTAATGATTATCATATGAGAAGGAACAAAGTTATAAAAATTAAACTTTCTTCCAAAAACTTATTTTAAGATGCCTGTCTTTATAACTCCTTTTTAAAGTTGAGCTCTCATGACAAAGTATTTTGAACTTCTAAATAATTTTGAAACTTCTTTTATATTGCATGGAAATAATTATTATATAATTTTTCATAAAGGCAAAAATGTTTAAATTTAAAGTTTTAATTTTGAAGTTAATATTCAACAGATTCAGAAAGAAGTTTGAAAGAAACAGATTTTCTTAGCAGGTTTTCTTTTGTGTACTAATGAGAAGAATAAGTATTTTCTACTTTTTAGTCTTAATTCCTCAATGAACAAAACTAATGGATTCTATTTTTTTCTCAAATTCACTAATTCGCGTGAAAACCCATATGGGCGCAAAATGAAATGAAATTAACCAATTTACTACTAATTTTTATTTAGAGCAATAAGAGCACATAAGAATTAACAACTACTTTATAACAAGCAGAAAGTAAATAAAATCATATCAAGATGACAAATATCGACAGTTATTCAACAGAATATTCTATTCTATATCGAAAATTAAATTCCTCACTGTAAAGAGCAGTTAGTCATAATTCAAATATCTAAAAGTACATAGGGAGAAGACACTGTCATTCAAGTCAAACGCCTAAAAATTATGTTTGAAACTATTGCTGTTGACAAAATGATCATTTCAAAATTGCCTTGCTGACAGAAACATTTATACTGACATATGGAATTTTAACAATGGACTGACATATGGACTATCTTAATATGGATGCATATATTGCAGGATGATATGCGGGAAATACGTTTCTCCTTGTTGTCTTAATTTATAGAAACAGTGGAATTTGCATAATTCGAAGCTGACTAGACTAAAATAAAAAACAGAATTAAACAAACTAGGCCCTGTTAACAAACATTATGTTTCATAGAAATTTCAGAAATATTTGAACTAAGTTCATTGAATATACAATGTACAGATGATGGAGAAAGAAATCTTCAAAAATGATTCGTCCAGCATGTTTTTAATTGGACTCTCAATCTCCTGCCCCATAAGGAGCTAGGAGCAAACTATAATCTTAGTTCTGAATGAAAAGATTACAAAAACAGTGTATTTTACGTTTTAAATATGTTTTTTTTTTTTGTTTTACAAGTTCCATATTAACACTCTTACCTTTACAGGAAGGGCAACATTCTTTTGGGTCTGATGAAAAGCAATGAAACGAGTTGCAGTTTTTCAATCGACAAAGAACTAGGCCTGCCTGAAAAATTCAACAAGTGTTTATTATTAAAGGTTTACTCTAAAATTCTATTAATTTTAGTGCTCAAATTTATTTTTATTTCTTTCTAATAAAAGCGTTTTAAATTCGTCTTAAGGGAAATCTTTTGTTTTCATAACGTACAACTTCTTTGAAAAACAAGATTACATCTGTGTTGTTATTTTTTAAAATTACCTATTTAAATAAATTGGAATCTTTATGCTCATTTCTGAAGTAGATAACAGAGTTGGGATGTAATCTAATTAAAAAAGAAAGTAATCCTACTGAATAGTTATTTTTTTATCAGATGATTTTTTTTCATTTAATATATGTTTTAGACATTATTATTGAGCTATCTTAATGCATGGGAATGGTATTTCCTTCCACAAAAGTAAGAGAACTTGAATCAATAAGATTAAAACGAGGAGATAGGCAAAAGTTTTTAAGGTCAATTATTCTATATGCGAGAAGCAAAGGAATAAAAGTTCCCTGTTGCACGGAACTTCAATCGATTATATTAAACTCTCATCATAGAAGTTTTTCATGCGAAGTGATCATTAACAAGCTACACGGGTTGTCTTAAAATCCATGGTTCAGGCATTCGGTTATTTTAGAAGGCTCCGGAGATAGTAATAATTTGCGTAGAATATGTGATCGCAAACGCAATTAATGTCGGTAAACAGACGCAATATTGCTGTTAAATACAAGTACAAGATATACCAGCACCCTAGATATGTACCTATGTCTCTGAGACTATATGTAACAAGGAATTGGACCCGAGCTTTCATTCTTGGTTGTGTTTGCGACTAGATGCTGTAGATAGAATTTTAATAGATGTACTATACCATTCGATAATGTTTGGTTCACGGATATGCACCTAATTACATCAGTGCTATTGTATTTATAAACAAGATTCTGAGTGATACCCACTGTATTTGCGAAAGACATATTAAACGCATTTTATTGTTAGATTCCGTTTACTCTCTAATGTTTGGTCCAAGCTGTTTTGGATACTCTGTATAAAGTACCTCTCATCTCAAATATATTTGCTTCAATCCATAAGCATATCTCGAATTTTCCTTATTTTTCAGCAAAGTATGTATAAATAAAAGACAATTGGCATCCTTTACTTTTATCTTGACAGTAATTAACAAAAATTTACTTTATATACCAAATCACAAAGTAAATAACAAGAAAATAATTAGTATTCAATGTCCTTTTTTACACAATAATATATTTTAATAGCATGCTATAGCGTGATTTCTTTACAGTTTGCCAATTTTTTTCCTTGAAAATCCCGAATGTTTTTTCAAGACGCCATTTCAGTTTCACTGGAAACAGATGGGTAGCCCTGTTATTTAATGAACTGTAGATTTAAATAGAGAAAAAGGGAAAGCTTGTCCCTTCATATTCTAGGTTTTTATATTATGGCAGTTTTATACCAAGTGAAAGTAGATTTGATCTTCCCTAAATGTTAAACCAAAACAGGAAAATTAAGATTGCTTTTGGTGGGGGTTGTCTTTATTTATTTCAATATATTACAGCAGTTTTCCATCTAGTTAAAAGAGAATCTATTTTTTTTTCTTCCCAAAATATTAAACCGAATCAGGGAACTGACTCTTTTTTCGGGCTTGTTTTAATAGCCATATGGTCAAATCAAAAATAGGACTCATGAGATTCCTTCTCAAAGCTATGATATTTTCATCAAAGATGGACTTATTTTTGAGTTATTATTATAATGCGTTATTTCAAACATTATTGCTTACTTTGCAGATGCAGTGAATACACTGGTTTGGTTTTTGAGCTTGCAGATCCGTAGCGTTGGACGAGAATTCTTCCCCATCCTGATAAACGTGACCGCTATGCAAGCAAGGAAATTTGGCTTTGGCCTGCAAGGCTCCCAATTGAACTGACTTTGAAATTTCGGAATCTGAAACACCATTTTTACATCTAATTAAGGGTACAATGAACATTAAAACCAAAGTTTCTCAATTTTTGAGGTATTTTTTGGAAATTTTCGTGATAATTGTATATTATCAATCTAAGGCAGCAAAAAAAATCATCAAAATTCATTAATAATTTTTTGGTTTTGTTGGTAAAAAAAAGGGGGAAAAATGAAAATACTATAAAATTTCAAATTGCGCCATGCGCATAAAAATATTACATAAATGAATTATTTCAATGCTTTTAGATACATTTTTTAATTCTGAAAAATATTTTGCATGCTTAAATTAATTCAAAATGTGAATTTCTCTTTAAAACTTGATATTATTGACTTTTTTTGAAAAATTTTAAAAAATCAATGCAGTAATATTACTCGAGGTCTTCAATAAAAAAATATAAGACACATAATCCATCTATAAATGCAGAATTATATTATTATTTGTTCATACAGCATAAGAGAAAAGTTTCAGAGTTGTAACTAAAAATAGAATGCGCATGGAGTATTTGAAAATTTGAACAGCATCATAAAATTTTATTTTGAGAAAAAAGCTAAAAATACATTCAAATGTTTCGTACAGACCAGATACATAATTGAAATTACTTAAATTTGTGAAATATTCATGTTTATTTAAATAATTGTTTATTTTATGAAATATATACATCTATATATTTATAATATTTTTGTAAGAATTCACGAATCATATAAAGGATATACTATTGGTAAAGCAAAACCCAACTCCTTTTTTTCATCAAAAGAAAAGTTCAAATAAAAATTACACTTGTTTAATAACATTTCATTAGCCACAAAGATTAATTTATATTGATATAACATTTTTAAACTATATATGCAGCCATAAACAAATATAATACAAAATTTGAAGCAAATCAAAATACACCTGCTGCATAAATTATATCTTCATGTTTTTCTTCTAATTTGAAATGTGCTGATTTTTTGAATTTTTTTTCATTCCATTGTTATTATCTGATGACAATATGATACATGCTTATAAGATACAATTTATTTTATATGATGAACTATTTTTTTCTGAATTATAATATAGCAGCAATCTAATTTTGATATATTTTCTTTGTCGAGACAAGGCCTCTAAAACTTTGTTGTTCACTTCAAAGATTTTTTCTGTAAGTTCCCTTTAAGTCCCTCCCTAAATGCAGAACCAAATTCTTTACCATATTTAGCAAAGGATAGATACATTTTTGATAAAAAAAAACTTGCTTAAAGGATTTGAAAAAAATTTTCCTGACATTCATGGCAAAGAATATTCTTCAAAAAAGAATACTAAAGTGTTTGCACAGAACAATGTAACTACTATACACAACTTTAAAATGATGAATTTACTATTTCGGGTTTCTTGCATTTGGTAGAAGCTTCCAAAATGTCATTAAATTCCTTGGTTATGAATCAAAGGATTTCTTTGTTCATCATATCTTAGCATTTTCAGATCTTGTCTGCTTTTATTTGGACGACCTTTAGGCTTTCGGTAATGAAAACTGATTAAATTCTTTTTAAAACAAAATTAAGGAAAAGAAAAAAAAACGGGATTAAAAATAGAGTAAATTTTAATTTTAACCCTGAATAGAACTGCTTTTGAATCTAATTTTTTTAAAAAAATGAAACGAGCTATTCAAATAAGAAATGTATGACGAGCGAATAAAAATCCAAAACAAACAACAAAAGAAAGAAAAAGTAGAAGTTTTTAACATCTACCAAAGCAAAAACAACAGCATAATATCAGAATTACAAATAAGGCTCACTAGCAGCGTTTGGAGGAAAACGAAACTGTTTTTACAGCAGCTGTCGAAATGAAAACAAGTAGGCGTGGCATCCTAATAACAATAAAAAATGTTGATAGTGAGCAAACGAATTAAGATATTAAAATAATTTTTTCCAAACGATAGCTTACAGTTTAAATATACATGGAAGATCAAAATAAAAATATCGCAAATTTCATCGCTTTTTTACATTTTTATCGTTCATTGTACCCTTAAGAAATACTTCTGTTAATAACAAGACAAGATTTTTATTATTGTTATGCAACTCAATGTCACGAAACTGCCCTGCGTAACCTTTTTTTAATTAAATAGTGACGTGTCATTAGAACTAATCACTAACTAAACATTTTAATCTAAAATGAATGTAGAAACGTTATTATTTAAATAGTAGAAAATAACATTAACTGAAGTAACACAGACAATAATGGAAGGAAATAACATAAAATATATTCACCATATACTTATCACTTGAACATAAAAACAGAATTTGGAATTCATGGATTAAAATTCTGCAATCAAAAATCCTATTCTGGTTGAAAATATGAGTAATCTAAGCATTAATGTGATTTTATTTTTCAATTATTTTGTGAATAATTGAAAAATTCAATTATTTTGTGAATAATTTTTCTTTAAACTGAAAAAATAAGGGCATTTGTATTAGATATGGGCTCTATATACAGATGAGCATTAACTAGCAGCTTTTATAGTTTTTCAGAACATGAATAGAGCACTCCCTCCGAAGTCAATTTTTTATTCTTTTATTTGATTTTAAATGGCGAAAGGCGCTTTGGGATAGATCACCCGAGAAAATGAATCTGGAAAACAGTTTTACAATAACAGATAAAATAATTCTTCCTTGAAAATATAATTAGAAACATTCTCATCCCACTTATTTTCATTGATAAAATCATTTCTTCGCTTCACAGCTAATTGATGGGAATATCTTTGATACTGTCCATTGAATTATTTGAATTAATTACCATTCTTCTAATGACAATTATTGATAAAAATATCATTTTTTCTCAAAATTTAAATTTTGGACACGCACTATAGAATCAAAATAACAGGTTTCCTTATAATTCTTTTGGTTAAGAAAATCCTGTCGACAAGTCGGAAGGCAAGAAAAATTTCTTTTTGTCCAAACATGTAAGAAAACCAAACAAAAATTTTCCTTTCTGGTGCATCTGAATACTTGTACTTTGCAAACAATAAAGATGGGTAGTAACATCAATAATAAAATAGCGATCAGCAGCCCATGTCCGATTCTTCTCGTAAGAAATACGATCCAATATAGAAACGTCACCATGTCTGTACTCTCAAAGGAAGCGACATATAGAATATTTCAACTTCTCCTTACGCCATTTCTTCCTCTAACTTCATAAGGGTTGGATTAACGAAGAGGAAAGAGAGCAAAAGAGAATGCAACTGATGAGAGCTTTCCAACAAGTATAGGTTAAAAAAACAGTCGAAGATGAGTGTTGAAAATAACTTTTCAATCCTTACTTCTAAGCAGCTACAGCCGTTCAAAAAATTTCAGCACGAAATTTATTCAATATGATGAAACTATAACTCTTCTAATTTGATTTATCTTTTCATTTTCAGGAGGAAATTAATTACCAGTTCTTCAGTTTTAAGTTAGTCGGAATGAGAAATGAACCCTTTGAGTTGAATGATTGATTTATGAAATCAGCCAAGATATACACTTTTCTACAAATATCATTTGCTGGTTAAAATCCAATTATTATATTATCACATGATTACATAGACAAAGCTTTAGACAAATTTTTAAGCAACGGTGTTTTTGGATTATAGAAATAGTTATCGGATATGTTTAACAACATTTTCCCGAACCTTTTTCATGAAAAAACTTCCAATCCTCTTGAAACCAAAACAATTTTACTTTAATGAAATTTTTGTTTTGAAGTCATAGCAAATTCCATACTAAAGCTGTTTTATTTTCAATGAAATAACAAGAAGACTTTTTATAGATGTTAACACTTTGTGATTTATTTATTTTGTTGAAGTTACGAGGACTTATTAAATTAGCCTAGTTTTGAAAGGCGAACAAATTTATCGAGCGATGACTAATTTTGTTTGATCGGTGCATTTTTGACGCTCTGTTTACTTTTGCCATTCTGCGGAAATCAAACAATACACCTCGAGAAATTATTGCCCAACTTTCATTCACTAATCTACTTTTATTCCAAAAAAAATTAAAAGGGAATGATCATATTTTTTTTCTTCTCCCCATTCTAATATTCTTTCTCTCTGATGGCGATTAATAATCCACTGCTGATGAGAAGTTGAGCCTCAAAATGCAATTCAATAGCAGCTGTCTAACTGGAGTAAAACAGCTGCTATTAAATTGCATTTTGTATTCAGACCCACTAAGTCGGTCTTCCCGTCTTGCAACCAAAATATCAGTTTAAAAAAATAGCTCCCCCTCCCACACTCGAAGTTTCTTGCCCTGAGCTTTCACCATAAATCACCATTCGCCATGAGATGGTGAAAACTTTCCGCTTTATCTAAGAGAGTTTTCCCATTCTTCTGATTAATGGCTCAAAACTGTTTCCTTTGTTTTGTACGCTGTTTTGTTGTGAGTCTTCCTCGTTGCCGTCTTAATGGTTTTGAGGAGCTGAGCGCGAGACGAATAGATCCCGTGCTGACGTGACAGAAATTTATGGCAATCGCACAACTCCCGCTTTCTGGTCCCACTACTTGTGACTCAAAAGTCAATCGGAGGAGAGAACCGGATAATCTGATCGCCCTTTCCAATTGGTTCAAAAATTCTAATATAGAATTGAAGCAACAAGATTTAATATTGTTGTTTATATTAATCTTGGTAAAGCACCCTTTAACTTTTCTCTACTATCTAAATAGATTTTATACTTAATTTTGTAAATGTGGTACTATTCATTTTGGCTTAAAGTGTGTAAAGTAATTACGGATTTCAAGTAATTTTTGCTTCGAATTAAAATGTTTATGAAAGAATTAGTTTTAGTTTATGAATTTAGAAATGCTATTTTTGGGTAAATAAGAGATGCTCAAGTGATTAAAAATTATAGAGTTCTTGGGTAGATTCATAAATGTACGACACAATGACTGAGAAGACAGAAAGAGAGAGAATGGATATTTTTTAGAAAGTAAAGAAGAAAAAATATTTTTTAGGGTAAAGAAGTCAACTCTCCGCCAAGATTTGTTTTATATATAAAAGAACAATAAATCACATTTTGGGAGAGAAGTCTAGTTTTATGAATAAAATTTATTTTAAACTGAACTATAGAAGAGATCGAATCCATAATATGTTTGCATTGAAACCTCATTTGTGAGTCTTTCTTTTTTTATCAAGAATTTTTAATAAAAAAGTACCTATTAACAAATATATTCGGTACAGAAATATATTGATTTCAGTTCATTTTTCATTTATTCATAAACTTCAATTCATTTAATGAGAAATTAAATAAATACGGAAATTTGAAGAGACTTCAGCATGATAAGAATTAGGCTCTTCAAAAAAAAATTAAGGGAGTGCCAATTCACGAGAATAACAAAAAAAATGTCGAAAATATCTGCAATAGCAAAGTAATGAATCTTCACTCATTACTAGATTAAAAGCACCATTCTCATTCTAAACAGGATCCTAGGAGGAATCCACAGCCATACCTGTGATATTTGAGTGGACGCGATCTATAAGGATACACTTCTAAAAATGCAAATAACTCGTTCTCCAAGCGACTCTTTTTATTTGAAGAAATCAAAACTAGAATTTGGAACTAGTGGAAGAGAATATTTTCTACCTCTTTAGGACAAAGATCTGAATACTAATGTGGTTTATTTGTGAATATGAAACTTTCCTCAGCAGCCCTCTGATATCACTTCATCAACAGATGGCTACTTTTACCAAAAGTGAATCCTAATAGAGCATCTGAGATTTTCAGACGCAGTAATTTTCACCATGGACTGTTATTTTTTCAAAAGATTATTTTATATACTAGATATACACTTTAATTATGACTCATAGTTAAAGCATTACAAGCACATATTTACAGGAAAAATGATGTTGATTTAAAGAATTATATTTGTATTTTGGAGTCAATAAATGTACTGCTATATATATTTAAAAATTCTAAATTTTTATAAAATTTTCCAGTCTTCTCAGTCACATTAAATTAAAGAGCACAACAACATAAAAAAATCAGTTTTCTTCTTGTTTTCCTTCTGATTGAGTTAGTAAGTTTTAAATATATCTAATTTAAACTAACTCAGATAATCTCAACGGCAATATCCAGGAAGATCCCCAAGTCAAAAGACTATTAAAAAAACAGGAATTTTTGGTCAGTTATCATAGAAGCATAAAATCTCTTTTTTTTTTTGGTTAAACTGTTTGTGTGTGAAAATAATTTCAGAAGAATCTGAACTATGTTTAAAAATCTAGACCCCATAATTTCTTTTCAGTAGTACATGTATCAACTTGAACATCATAAAATGCAATTCTTTGTCATGAAGCAATTTTCTAATGGAAGGTATGTGTCTCTTTCTAACGGTTACGAAATAAGAATAGAATGCTATTATTAGAATGCCTACTCTGTATATATATGTAATATTTAGATATTTTATTTTTGGGACGTGTTCTAGCACATATTGCCTTCCCTGGTTCCAAATAAACATTTTTTTCTATTTTTCATACTATTATTCATTCCAATCGATATTATATTTTTGGTTAGTTTTTTTATGTCTTCTTTCGTTTCATCAATTGTTTATGCTTAGTTATTAACGTTGCTTTTTAGTTTATTATTACTATTGTGGTGTTTGTTTTACGTTTGCGTTCGTTCTGTAACCGAGAATTCCTGCGCATTTTTCTGCAAAGACTCAATGCGACCTTAAATTTTTGGTTTTTATTTTGAAGCTTATTTTTGATTTTTTCTAATGTATTTCAAAAAGCGCGACTCACTTTTTTTAACAATTATATGGGGGAGTATTACGATTGTGGATTAGCTTAAAAATCCATGTCTCTTTGAATGCCGTTGGCCTGCATGAGGTCTCTATAAGAGTCAAACTTTTGATCGCTGAGAAACCTCTTCAGGGATTCAAATATATGAAAATTTGCGACTTCCAAATCCAGAGGAATATGATGACTGTTCTAAAACTCCCCAACTCAATCTTTGCAGTTTGGCACGAATGGGGCAACGGTAGTAGAGTGAATTAGGAAATTCTTTCGAAAAACTATAAAATTACCTTTTCACTGATATTACTTTTATTTTTATGCAATTTTTCTTCTAACTGTTATTAATTCTTTTGAAAATTTATCGTATGTAAATTTGAAATAAGGAAATTTAAAAATACCTCTTTGCTGTGCAACATTAAGCCTTTGGACTACTCTACCATCATTTTTGAATTTTTTTTATTTCAATACAAATGCCTTTAAAAGGTTTAAAAAGTATGAAGATTTAATAATATTTCAAACAAAGTTAGTTTCTATATTAAGAATATTACACATGAAAGGATGTTAATCCTGGGTATATCAACCAATTACTTATAAAAAGTCAAGATAGAGATATTTTAGGACAGTGAGGAAACTTAGAAGACGATTGCATTTTTGAAGAAGAAAAGGCACTTATCGAAAATAATCTCTAAAAGAATTGCAATTCAAATTGTATTTATTTTGTATTTCAGCTATACTGATCTAAACAAGCATTTATTCCTACTTAAAGCAAATTCGGAATATGAAAAATTCTCTGACGCGTAGAAGCGATGAAATAGTCAGGAATGCCATCTTTTTCTTAGGCTTGTAACAAGAGGAAACTTTATAAAGGTATGCAAGTCCTAACCAAGCAACATTGGCAAAGTCACTACTGAAGCAATGAAAGATCTGAGCATTCTGACAGAACGTTCAATTTTCTTTCTGAAGACAGTACGAGGGAGAGAATAAATATTCCACCTTTCTATAGAAATCATATTCCAATGAAAAATTCTGGAAATGAAGTTATTTACTAGAATCGGACAATGTTAAATTGTCATTTGGGAGATCAACAAAGGAAAATGATAATTAATATTCCGCATATATTCCGGTCAAAACTGATTTTATCTGAGAGAAATCTCTCAACCTCTACTTGATTCCAAAGCAATATAATTCTGTTTGTTTACAAGTAGAAGGAGATTTATTCAGAACTGATTCAAATTAATATTTTCCGTTCCAAATTCTTTTGCATGAAAGTAGAAGCGAATTTTTCGTTTTGTTTTGATATTAAACAAAGAAATTATTTTCGGATATATTATAACTAACGGCTTGCTTTTACCCATGCAACAATTTGACTCTACATAGTTACTTGTCGAATTAGTTTTCCTTGATGCATATTTCAGAGAATATTATATTCATATTTTATTATATGTTTTATTTTATCTAATTATCTACATGATATTATGAAAGAAATGTTTGTTATATTTCAACAATAGCTTTTCTATGATTTTATTGTCTTTAGAAAAGAAGTATGAACCAAAAATAAATAAGTAAATTCATGGAGTTAAAATATTTTATCGCAATTTCTTTCGTAATTGATATGAAACGAAGAAATTTTAATCTTTCAAATTACCCATTGTTCTATCAGAACTTATCTGAGTAACTTAAAAAAATGAATAAAACGGGTGGCTGTAACATATTTTTGTGAGATTGTATCTACTCATATTCTCAGTAGCTGAAAGGAATTGTATCATTTTGCACAGTATTTATAGCATTCTTTAATACCCTATTTTACTATATCGTGAACGTCGTGAGTCATCTGGATAATGGCACAGGGGAGGTATGTTGGCCCCGGGGCATAACAGGATCCCTCCCCATTCACCATCAGTGACTTTGCAAATGTAAAATGGGCTGGGGGCATAATAATGATTTATCCTCCCTTTCCTTACATATAATTTTTTTTAAAAAAAAGTGGCACATACACGACTATTTTATTTCCCAACTATAACTGGCGCCTTGGATATCTATTCCTCCCTCACCCCGATAGCTAAGCCTTTGCATATAGATACCGTTAATAAACGTTTTGAAACAGACATACATAAAAAAACAATCGTATTATGAAATATTTTAATCTTTGCGTTATTATGTTAAGCATCATTATAAACTAATACTCATTAATTCATTAGAAACGCAAAATGTTTTGGGGGACTATCTCCAGAGGCTAAAATTTGCAATTAAATATTATTTCTCAGATGGTGTACTGCCTATCTTTTCGACTCGAGAATTATTTACATACACGGTGTGCAGTCTGTCTCGAATGGGTTAAAAGAGCCGAAAAATGCCAGAAAATGAATAAGTCCATATAAACTGGGGGACAAACGAAAATGTATTCTTGAAGACAATTAATACAGCAGCTTTCAATCAAACTGAGATTCTGTAAAAAACAGCTGTTTGTGTATGTTTTTCTTCCTCAGAGAGGGGGAAAATATTCTTTATCCTTTTTAAAAGAATAAGACATCATTCATATTTCAACGTGATCATTATTATCCCATATTATTATTAAAGACTATACAGAAAAAATATCCTTATTCATATTGCGCATTGCGTTTTTTAGAATCGATTGTTTTATAATTATACTATTCGATTTAATGCATGAATTAAAATCTAGTGAGAATTATTTACCGTAACATTCGTCGCAGCATTCGTCTTTTTTAGTATCTTCACATAACATCTTGCTACAAGTGATATTGGAGCAGTTAACGACATTTCCAAAAGTTGTATCCTAAAAAGAGAAAGAAGCCTTTTGGAGTAACGCTGAATAGAGTAAGTCAGTGTAAATAAAATAAATTCTTTGTTTGCAACATAAAAATATTTATTAGCACCAAAATAGTACATACATTTTTAATTACGGTTTAAGTAGATGAAACTCTGCGTAATGGATATTTTCAACTTGAATCGCCATGAGTTAGGAAAGAATTCCATGAAAAAGTTGAGTATTTCTTTATATCAAGTAAAGCAGTTTTCTAAAATATTAAAAAAAGAAATTGGAGGCCTTTTCAAACACATTTAGCTCAGCCGTGACTTGTTTCAGTAACAACTAAAATAAGAGTGAACTGCTCAACTTTCAAACAGAAGAACAGAATTTATTTTATTACTTTAAACGCCACTTGTGCAGTTTTGCCATTTGTTCCATCTAGGGAGGGGGATATAAAAACTATTACTATATATAGGCTTCTAGCTTTCATACCATTCACAGAAACTGAATGAAATTTTGTTTTAAGATGTTTTGTGGCATGTCCTCAAGAATCATGTGAAAAACATCAGTTAAATTGTAAAAGTTATGGTTACAGTGACAAAATTTCGAAATTTTCTCATGACAGCACTTATTTATTTTATTGGAATCTGATCTCCACTCGGAAAAATCATAAATCTTATACTATAATACGAGGAATGGTTGTCAAGTCGAAAATCGCCCCAGAATTAATAAACTCCGGTAAACTTGGGGGGTCTGGGGTTTTTGGCCACGAGAAATCGATTGGCGTCAGTTTTGAAGCGCTACGGTTGAGCAGTTCGGAGTTACAGATACGATATTTTCAAACTTTATTAGTTCGCCATAATGGCTACTTAAATTTTCAAGTGGTAACGTGCTGCCATCTATAGCCAATATTCATATATATATATATATATATATATATATATATATTTCATTTCATGCAGACACGTGATGAAAATTGCATTTTTATATGTTTAATGCGCAATAATAATTTATTTTTTTAAATTTGAGTTTTTGTCAATCTGATGGCAACATATTAATAAGATAAATTTTTCCCTTTTACTCGTAACGCATGCTTGGAGCTTAAGTTTTAATTTTATCTTATACTATAATACGAGGAATGGTTGCCAAGTCGAAAATCGCCCCACATTTCCGACATTTCAACATTCATCAGAAAAAAATGAGGATAACTTTGATATTTTTACTAAATTTTCTTTCAAAAAAGTACGATTCTAATTCCACTGCTTTTTATTAATGGTGCACTTTGACTGGTTATCTTTTCACCAATGGTTTCACAAATTTTCTTATGGCATGTATTGTTTTGATAAATCACAATTGAAAATTTAAATATTCGAGTTAGCTTCGATACCTGTTTTCTCCGAGCGGAGCTCGGTCACCCGCTGGTTGAGTTAAAAGGGAATCTGTAGCACGAAAATCATCGCGCTTGACAGAATAAGAAAAAAGGGGAAACAACTCTGGCCCTCACCAGAGCATGACTATTTTCTAATGACTTCATAGTTCTTATTGTGCCTTTGACTTTTGTCTCATCCTACATAGTTTTCCTCGAAACGGGAAGAATAAATCAAGGTATTGTCTAAATCATGAGAGATGATACAGCCATGATCGACGTCGGTGAATTAGGAGAAAGAAAAGGCAGTGCGAAATGTATGTCGCGTTTCTTCCTTTTTTGCACTCCCAAAATGTCGCTTACAGAGAACCGAAGGCAGGGAAATTGTAATGCATTATCTGAATGGACATAGGCTTGCAGAGACAATGCCATGGACAACCCCGAGACTTGCGTACTATAAAAGTTATACAGGAGTTGATAAACAAATTTGAAGACCGAACTAATTTCATATGCGTTAGGTTTCGATTTAAATGACCTCCCATTTCTCTTTAGGCTATTTGAGAAGACCATGATTAGTGAATTCGATGCTTCGTGTATTCTACATTTGCCGAATTCTAAGTAAAGTCCTCAAGATTCCGTCCTCTATTGCGAGTGGGTCATATTTTGCAAATGAATTCCTCACGCAATATAACGATGATAGCAGTTGGCCTTTACTTATTGTATAGAAGGACGTTCATTAGTATCGTCAAATGCAAGAACTACGTGATGTGGTTATACTTCCATTACACAAATAAAAAGAGTGTGATGCGGTATAATAAACACCTTCATATTCAGGCCTTACTTTTTTTGAAAAATTAATTACCGAATGTCTATAAATATGTACTGTAATGGGAGATCGCTGTTCAGAAAAGTTGGCTAATTATATTATATAATTTAAGAATTGTCATAGCGAAATGCTCTATCTAATGTCGTGTGGATGCAAAATGATGTTCCTCCAGATGTGGAGTCCTTTGTCAGACGTTTCTTAACATAATAGTTACTCTCAATAGTAACTGTCAAGTTTCTCCAATAGCACTGCAATGTATTTCTGGCTGTGGGAAAACCCAAAGGGCATGCATTTAATTCACAAACTGCATGTGATTCAGGAAATGCCAAATTCAACAAATTCCTCTTGCCATGGTACATATTGCAGTGCTATCTACCATCTGCTGCATTAAAAAAAATGTCATATTGTGTAATGGAGTGCATGGGAAAACGCAATAAAAGGCTTTTTTCCCCATTCGTTATCCTAAAGGTTTGTTTTCATACTCTTAGTTCTTAGTCTGTATTTATTTAGCCAGCTATTTTCGTTCTAAAGATACCATTCCAACTTAATTTTTGATTTTTCACTATGGGGATCACATACTAATAAAAAAAAAGTAAGTGCTTTCATTTGAATTTTTTTGAAATTTTGTTACTGTTAATTGTTATTTTTCAGGCGAATCTTGAGCGCATGCCTCAAAATAGTTTAACCAAAATTTTATTCAGTTTCTTTAAATGGCATGACAGCTAATACACTTATATATCAGAACAGTTTTTCTATAATCATCATATATATAAAATCTACGACACTTACAATATTCAATCAATAGAAAGAGAAGGTTTTCAATAATTTTCAATAATGAACAATTACATTTTTTTTAATCTAATAAATCAGCCTATATATATATACACTTCCTTATAATGATTTGTTTCACGTTTCTTTGAACTGAAATTTTCGCCTACTTCTTAATGCAATAGTTTTTAAGTTTTGTTCAACTGTGTTTCCAATTAACAATAAAATTTATATAAATAAAACATGAATGTTCATTTTACCAAAATCTTAAATCTCCGAAAGTTTGAAATTTTGACACAATTCTGCATTCGGGTAAGTGCAACTTTCTACATACTTATTGTATAGTTACACACTTAGGACAAGTAAAAAAACGCTTTTAAAAACAGCACCATCTATTAGACATGGAAGCAATATACGCCATGCTAAATGTATTATAATTCCATTTTAAATCATCTGATTTATGATTAATTTATGATTTTTAATTTAATTATTCGACTCTGCTGTTTTCGATTACACTGCACTACACTGCCTTCACATATATTTATGATTTATTTTCGTTTTGATTTAATTATTTCCGAGGGACATTGCATTGGAATTATCTAAATCATTTATCATAGTACAATACAGGTAATCTATATTATTTTTCATTGCTTTTTATTTCGTTTTTAACGTTTTCATTCTTATCTTGCAATGCAGTTGGTGATGGAATCTAGATTTGTCGATTGATTTTCATTTGAATTCAAATTATATCGTGAAAGTGACCTCTTCGAAACGAGAGCGGATTGAGAAATTTTGCAACTCAATGCTTTAGAATTGAGCTGCATCGATTGGTTACTACTTTTGAAGTATTTTGTTAGTATTTTTCTTTTTTTTTCTTTGTCTTTTTAAATTCTTGTTTTTTTCCTTTTTTAATTGTTCTGCAGTTTTATATGTTATAACCTTGTACATTCAAAGAAACTGCGATAGGCAGTCTTATAATGTGCATCCCAATCAAAATGAAGGCTTCTTTTCTCGCATGTTGTTGATAAATGTGTTCGTTTGATCATCTTTCCAGAATTGAGAATTGTCAACGGAAGGCGTTAAGCATGCCATTTCCCACCGCACATGTCAATATCTGAATTTATTTGAGAATGAAAGACACTTAGATGGATGCATTCATGTCACTTTCAACATATCACATCCAAATAAAATTCGTGCATTGTTTGAAATTATATTCCCAGCCTGATCACCTTCATCTCCAACAAATTTATGGCGGAAATATAAATCACACATGTCTGAAGATATTTTCTGTCGAATGCGCATGGAAAATTCACATATGAACATGAATTTTACAGAAGAAATCTATAACGATGCGTTGAATATAGTTTAAGATTTGTTATCCTATTCTACAATTCTATTTGCGCTATAATTCTATTCCAAAAGGATTTAGCTTTTGTGGCTTTTGGAATAGCTACGACATTGCAACTATGTGGACTCAATTCGCATTGAAATTGTCAGATTTGTTAAAACTTTCACGTGTAACATTTCCAAAGCATTCGGCATAAAATGCATTGCATAAATGCAAACATATTGTTTGCACGATGGTTCATCAAAAAATACCCGAGACTTTTGATCGATCAGATCCCTTGGAAACGCATTAACATTGCTTGCAGATTGCAGGCAAACATAAAATGTAATTTTTCTTTCGACACAAACCAACGAATTAAATGTTTACCTGATACATTCTACTTTGTGGCGAAACGTTAAGAAGCTGAAATTAACTACAAAATGCATGCTCAGCTTCAAAAGGATCAATTACCTGAGATATTCTTAGATCATTTTCTGGAAATTTGGAACGGAAATGTGAAGGTTGATCTGACCTCATTACGAATTCATTGCTTCATAATTTCTTCATTTAAGGACAACAAAAGGAGAATTAGTAGAAAAAGTATTTTTCAATATCAAAGCCAATTATACGAATCACATTTGACTGAGTGAACTCAGGCGGCAAGAATCGTTGGCAACACATTGGCCAATGATTGCATCCATTGGCTGCAGCTCGCGAGTATTTCGCCAACGTTGGCGTTTCATTGGCACGATGTCGGATTCTGGCCAGATATTCTGCGATCGTATTTGAAGCTCGTATTTAGATTGGAGCGAGTTCGTAAGCCGACTTAGTGAAAATGGTCGTTCCAATGTAATCGCTTCCTACACGTGCCGATGTCAGGAAAATCCCCTTTCCTTGACGACATTTTGAGAATATATTTTAGGAATTTCCCATGAATCATCTGATGTTTGTTGTATTTTGGAATCCAACCAACAACGCGTGCTACCATTTCAAGAAACTTGGTAAGTGTAAATATATTTATTACTGTATATTTTTAAATAGTATAGTGTTTATTATAAATAGTGAACAAAAAGGATTTTTTTGTTGAGGTTGTCCAAACTTATTGATTAACTGATACAAAGAGTTGCAAGTGATATTAGCGTTAGGTGAAAACGACCATTAGGCCTAATAAATATTGGAGTTAACGATCCATTGTTAATCACTCTATTTCATTTAAGAGCTAAAACTTTGTTAATTGAGTTATCGTACTTTCTTTTCTTGCGTGTATTTTTTTCAAGTGATTTTATTTTTTGTTAGATTTTTATTTTGGATGTTCTTAAAATATTGCAGTTATTTTTCCTCTTCTTTTACAATTTCTTTCAGTTAATATTTTCAAATGAAAGAGATTTTTAAAAAGTATTAAATAACTTTCTTATGTTTTGGTATGGCAATAAATTTATATAATTATTTTTTTATTATGACGTGAGGCTAAAAAAGCTTAGCCCAGTAGGTGACAACGCGCCAAAGCTGGCAGCTCCTGTTTTCTCTAATATGGCAACCCGTTTTATCTTTCGCATTGGAAAGAGGAGTCCGAAAGATTATACAAACTTGTGGCTGGCGACTTTTGGGAAAAGTGCGTCAACTACGATCGTATTGTAGGTTAAGAAAAAAAATCTTTAAAACTTGGAGTTGAGTTGGCATTTTTGAATACTCTAATATAAATAGTTTTTAATTATGTCATATTTCGTAAAATAATAACATAAATTTTACTCCCATTAGTTTGAGTCATTTTTATTTTACTTTGTTATTGTAAACACTATTAAAAGTTTGTCAACACAAACCATTATCCCAGCAAAGCTATTATCATGTCTATGAAGTCCTGTAAAACTTTTGCACGTTAATTACACATCTTCATTAATCAACAAATATTTATTGTACTTTTAAAATAAGTGAAAGATCAGTCATTATTCTAATTAAGAAATATGTTTTGTAGATTCATCAGATCTGGTCATAAAGGGAAAGTTAACCTGAAGAAAAGCATATATATAATATTTTATCTGCATTGCTGAAAAATTATGAAATGCCATTTTACAGAATGACTGGAAATTGAATATGATACCTAAAACTGGCTGGCAATGTATGACAATTCATATTTCATACAATTTCTAAAAATGACAAAATATGAAATATATCTACTATTCAATGAATGGAAATTTTGTGCACTTTTTGTTTCAAAACTGAAAATGCAATTGGAGGTAAAATAAATTCTATAATCAATCAGAAAATACGAGCAACAGGAAAATTTCTCCTTTTTTCTTTGAAAACTACTGTGAGAGATTCTATTCCTGAAGTCGACAAGAGACAAAATGATATGTACAACATATTGATAATTATAATGTGCGAGCTGGAGTACGGTTTCTACTGATTGTAATTGCAGAGGGAAATTTGAAATAATTCTACGTAAGATTTCAATTCAATTTATGCCTTAAGAACTTGCTTAGAATTGAAAATAATTCTAACCATAAAATTCCTGACAGGTCAGTTCCATTTTGTCAGCCCAGTGGAAGTAGAAAAGGAGTTTTCAAACTTATCCATTAAACAAAAGGCCAAAATATGATATGCCTTTCCATGAATGATGTAATGAAATGCATTTTCAAATGTTATCCAAGCCTACTACATTACAACAAGTAGGTTAATTTCAATTTCCATTTTTTTATATGAAAGCTTTTTCCCTTTATAAGAAAAGAATCCATTTTATTTTGCATAACTTTTCTTTTTCTTTATATATTTGAATCAATTTTATAATAGCAGCATCTTTTTTTCAGAATAACAACTCAAGTAATGTTAATTCTAGTTAACTGAATTAATTTTTCTTTTCATTTAAATTCTTTGTTTTTGTTCCCAATTTTAAATGCTCAAATGAATGAAGTTTTAAAAAGTATTAAATAACATTCTCATATTTTTGTATTGCAATAACATTTGTATAATTATTTTTATTTCGACATGAGGACTAAAAGGCTTAGCAAAATATTGTTACAAGCGGGTGAAATGGACACCAAAGGTGAAAACGTTGGCGGCACTTCACAAGGAGCTTCACGCTAGTCGAGTTGATTTGGCGAGGGAAATATTCTGGTAGCCCCGAGATGGTATGTGCGCCACATTGCTTCTCGTGAGCACTTGCTTGGCTATATAAGGGACGGGCTACAGCATTCGGCAGTTTTTCTTTCTCTCTCTATTCGAGTCGAGTCAGTATCAGTCAGTCTCCAGCCATGGAGGGAGACGGTCATGAGCTGTTTGATCTAATGGATGTTATGCAAAAATGCCAGTATGTCTTTAATGAAGTTGAAGACAGGTTGTCTATGGAGGAATTCTCAAAAGCACCAAACCCCATGGAACTGTTTTACAAGGTTCTAGATAATAGCGGGAAATTTAGTAAAACTAACACCTACTCCTCAGAAGCCTCTTACACAGGATCGGAAGCCCCCTCTCACAGTACTTCAGTACGAAACAGTCACCGCAACATAGGGAAACCCAGACCAACTACTGACAACACAATAGTAAACAAGAGACCCCAGCAAGTGGTGCCATCTAGTAACTCTATGCCGAGTCTCAAAGATATAACCGAATTATCAAAGGATTGGGGAGATAGGATGGATCGAGCCGTTGGAAAAGTCAATCACCAACGCAACCAAGATATAATCGCCAGCCCTGACAACTCCAAAGAAATGGAAATTGACACCGAAATAATCACCCCCAAGAGAAGCCAAAAAGATGGTTTTCAGGAAGTCAGCCACAGAAAAGCTGCCAAGAAATCTAGAGTAGATTCTATATCTGTACGTATGGAAACTACAAACAGATACGACATTCTCGCCGAACAACATCAAAATGAGCCTAGTATCCCTCCTAAACCAGCCCCCATTAATCTCAAATTAAGCAGCAATTACAACCTCATACTACAGGAAATCAACAGCAACCATCCAAACACATCCAATAGATTTATCCGAAATATGATCGAAATCCAGCCAGACTCCGATGAATCCAGAAATAAAATAATCGAATTTCTCAACATGAAAAACCAAGAATACATCCTGACTGAAAGTTACGAAGATAGACCCCTTAAAATCGTCATAAAAGGCCTGCCTGGAAACACAGAAAAAATTGAAATTGTCAACGAATTTACCAAAAGAAACTATGAAGTCGTTAGAATATCTCAATTAAAAAATTTTAGAAATCAGACCCTCCATCCCATCTTCCTCCTAGAAATCAAGAAAAATAGAGAAGCCATGAACATCTACAACGAAAAATTCCTGCTACATCTCAGAATCAGGGTTGAAAGCTAGAAAAGAAAAAGTACCGCGACAATATGCTTCAACTGTTCTGGATTTCATCACTCGGTCAGAAACTGTCGTCTCAAGCCCAAATGTATCAAATGTGGAGAAGAACATGCTACCAGAGACTGCAGAATAAAAGAAAAAATTCAAGATCCCGTATGCGTGAACTGTGGTGAAAAAGGTCACACTGCCGCCTGGAGAGGTTGTAGTAAATTCCCCAGGATCATCAACAGAATCAACAGATCTTCCTATGCACAAGTCACTAAAGAATCTTTTAGAAATAAACCTGACGACATCCCCCACCAGCTCAAACAGTTGAAAAGGTCCCAGTACTCCCTCAGAAAGAAGAACTCTCACCCCTACTTGAAACCATACAAATTCTACGTGATATCCGAGAAATACTAAAAGAATCCCCCACCCTTATAGAAGCTGCAAGAATGGCCAAAACTCAGAAAAATAAAGATGAAAAGAAGCTGATAATTCTGAATGCCCTCATCGGTTAAGTTTGAATTTCTCTTCCTGTTCTCCTCAAGTCAAACACTTCCTATTGGCTTCCAACAAACAAAAGACTATCCTGCACTTCCCACCTGTACTTCCAAGATGAGATCAACTTCCCCCGCTCCTACTCCAGTGAAGAGGCCCCCTCTGATTGGACGCCTCCTCCCCTACTCTCCGGAACGAACTGTCTTCCCAACTCCGCTCTCATTCTTACTTCCATCGCCATGCTGACAACATTTCATGGGCTTCGAAGAGTGTCAAGTTCAGATATTCTTCTGCCATGCCGCTAATCATTTTTCATGACTGGGGATAAGCTCCTGCGGAGTTAGGTGCCCCGTTAACCCAATCGGATTCGGCAGTTTTTTTCTCTCTCTAAAGAGAAGCGTTTCGCTGGACTAGCAGATTTTCGCTTGTTATTAGTGAGCTGTGTTTGCGTTTGCTGTTAACGTTGTGTTATTGAGCTCGCTGTGATTTACTGTTTGCTGTGCTATACGATAGCTGTTTTGCAGACTGTGTTAATTGTGCATAAGGCTTGCATTTACGCTGTAAGTGACTGTTGACTGCTGGATTGTGTTTATCTGAAGTTTTACTTTCTCAAGTCATCCTGTAAATAGCTGTAAAAAATTTGTTTGGGCAATACTCAAATAAAGTTCATTCAATCCGCACCCGCTACGCTAAAAACGTAACAATATATTTACTGTAAACTACAAAACCGAAATTTCTTTAAAACTTGAGATAATCCAGACATTTTTTATACTCTTTTATGAACAGTTTCTAATTATTTCATAAAATAGTCACAAATTTTACTCACATTAGTTTCAAATATTTTTTTTTCTCTATTATCCTAAACATTATAATAATATTTGCATAGAGAGTCAATATCAGAATGAAAACATTATCATGTTTATGAAGTTCTATAAGACTTTTACTTGATAAATACTATTCTCCAATTATCAAATATTTTATTTGTACTTTTTTTAATAAAAGGGAAAACTCAATAATAATAATTATTAATTTTTAGGTTCATTCATCAAAAAGGAAAAGTGAACCTAAAGAAATATTCCTTATATATAGCAGATGATTTAGTTATACATGTATATAATATTCACATTAATCTGTGTGGTATTTATATAAATTTGTAGAAATTTCAAATGCTTCAAGTATTATAAATATTTGAAATAAAATTTAAATAAATTTTGTTTATAAATGATGTGGCAATATTATTTATTTATGAAAGTCATTGAGTCAGTTTCAGGAGGATGCTTGGGTGTACAAGTTCATTACTGAAAATTTAGCCAAAAATTTGAAATAACTATATCATTTTACTTTGTATTTGTGAAATTTTATTTAATAAAGGTCTTTTTTAAAAAAAATTTTTCCTATCTCCAAAAAATAAAAAGGGAAAAATAATATAAATATATTTAAACATTTGTCTGAAGTAATTTTGTATAATTGAAAATGTTTGTTTGAAATTGGGCATTTGTTTAGAATTTTCGTGAAATGTTAGAGTTAATCATTTCGCAAAATGTTAGAGTTAATCATTCTTGTGCTACAAAATCAAGTTAAACTTTAAAAAAAATATTACAAATTTCATATAATTTATTTATTTGTAAAACGTTGTCTATTAGACACTAGCTAACACTAACATTCATAATGAAGTTTTAAGTTTCTTCAACATGAAGTATGTAAGTTAATAGAAAACATCAGGAATTTCATGCAAATAAAATGAAGAAACATATAATAGGAATTGCATAATTTAGTATTTAAAAAATTTTTTTAACCATTGCATTAAAAAAAATAGGGAAATGTTCAAAATATGTTTAAATGGAAATTTGTGCTTTATTCATTTTTTTTTTGCTATTATCTTGTAGAATGTTATTTATTACACACTACTAGCACTAACATTTATGATAAGGTATAAAGTTTCTTCAACATAAAGTATGTAAGTCAATAGGCGTTTCATATATATTAAAGAAGTGTTGCATTTTGTGTATGAAATTTTTGTATAATATTCTGAATTTGTCGTAGACCAAATTTAGTTCTTTCGCCACAAAACCAAACCTTACTAAACATAGATCTAGAAAAGATATTTAAAGTAACTTGTTAAATTGTGCTTGCAAAAATATTGTCTATTGAAGAAACATATAATAGGAATGCTTTAATTTAATGTTTTAAACAATTTTTAACCAATGCAGTAAAAAAAAAGAGGGGAATGTTCAAAATATGTTAAAATAGGAATTTGTGTTTTACACATTATTTTTTAGTAATTCTTTGTTTATTGCTAACATTAAACAATATAAAAGCTTATAGCAAACTATAAGAATATGTGTATTATATAGAAATATATAATATTTTAATAAGAATTATTTAGTCTTATATAGAAAATAGAATTATATAAGACATATAAGAATAATATACTTTGAATTTTCATGATATAGCTTTTAAAATTAATAAATGGTATAGGCAATATTAAACATTTACTAGCATATATATATATATATATATATATATATATATATATATATATATATACTGAAGTGACAAAAGTCATGGGATAGCAATATGCAAATATACAGATGGCAGTAGTATCGCAGCGAAAAAGTATAAATGCGCAGTTCGTTTTCCAGGGCTTTCATTTGTGTTCAAGTTATTCATGTGAACAGGTTTTTCGTGATTTATGGCGGCACGACGAGAATTAACAGACATTGAACGTGGAATGTTAGTTGGAGCTAGACGCATGGGTCATTCCATTGCGGATATCGTTAGGGAATTCAACATTCCGAGATCCACAGTATCAAGAGTGTGCCGAGAGTATGAAATTTCAGGCATCCCATCCCATCATGGACAGCGCAGTGGGCGACCACCTTAACGACCGAGACCGCCGACGTCTGTGTAGAATGGTCAATGTTAATAGACACGCAACACTTCGTCAAATAACTGCAGGAATCAATGTGGGACGTATGAGGGACGTGCCCGATAGGACTGTGCGGCCAAATTTGTCTTCCTTGGGCTATGACAGCAGAAGACCGACTCGTGCCTTTACTGACAGCACGACATCGCCTGCAGCGACTCTCCTGGGCTCGTGAGAATATCGACTGGTCCCTAGATCAGTGAAAAACCGTGGCGTGGTCAGATGAGTCACGATTTCAGTTGTTACGAGCTGATGGTAGAGTTCGAGTGTGGCGCAGACCCCACGAAGCCATGGACCCAGACTGCCAGCAAGGCACTGTTCAAGCTGGTGGTGGCTGCATAATGGTGTGGGCGGTTTTTACATGGCATGGACTCGGTCCTTTGGTGCAACTGAACCGATCATTGACTGGAAATGGTTATGTTCAACTGCTTGCAGATCACTGGCAGCCATTCATGGACTTCACGTATCCACACAACGATGGGATTTTTATGGATGACATGTCACCGGACCAGAACTGTTCACGATTGGTTTGATTGGTCCAGTGCATGATCTGGCAACCTAGATCGCCCGATATGAATCCCATCGAGTATTTATGGGACATCATCGAAAGGTCCGTTCGTGCCCAAACTCCTGCACCATCCACACTTTCACAATTATGGACGTCTATACAGACAGCATGGCTCAATATTCCTGCAGAGGACTTCCAACGACTTGTGGACTCCATGACACGTCTAGTTGTTGCACTTCGCCGGGAAAAAAGAGGACCGACACGATATTAACAGTCACCCCATGACTTTTGTCACTTCAGTATA
>JAOUZG010003378.1:2517328-2528002 GCA_026289955.1 Argiope argentata
TATATATATATATATAGATAGATAGATAGATAGATAGATAGATAGATAGATAGATAGATAGATAGATAGATAGATAGATAGATAGATATAGATAGATAGATAGATAGATAGATATACCAACTATACTGATTAATTATACAATTGAAGCTATGATTATGTTAGCAGTTTTTCCTATGCATTTAATAACGAAGATAAATAGGAAATATAAATGAAAGAAACTATCCTTAAATGGAGATATAAGATTATGTTATTAGAAATAAGATGTGCAAGTGATCAAATTTAAAACTTTTTCAGATAATTATAACATTTTTTTATTTTCCGTAGAGCAGTAAAAAAAAAAAATGTAATTTGAAAATTTATAGAGTAAGATTGTGGTAAAATAATATGCTGTAATAATAATTAAGAAAGTCAAAGATTTAAAATTAAAATAATGAAACATCTCATTATATGAAAAGCAAGTGTTTTATTTAATTTTAAATTTATCATAATAAATAGCAAACAAAAATATTCATAAGCAAAAAAGAAAAGTAAACAACTTAAAATATTTCTTATTTTCATTCGTTTGAAATTTTTTTGAAAGAACGATAATTTTAACTATTATAACATTAAATTAAGAAAACCATATAACCAATAGACTAATATTTCAATTTGATGCGGCAAGTTTTCAGTAATAAATCGCCCAATGATTGATATTTGCCCTCCCATTGCTAAAAATCTTTGGGAAACGATTGGTAACGTATCGCCCATTGCTAAAATACATTGGAAAATGATTGGCATTGGGTCTTCCATTGCTAAAATATACTTTGGAAAATGGTTGGTATTGGGTCACCCATTGCTAAAATACATTGAGAAATGGTTGGCACTAGGTCGCCCATTGATAAAACACATCGGGGAATGATTGGAATGACGTCGGCCATGATAAAAAACGTCGTGAAACATCGGCAAATTCATCGAAAAGAAGTCAGCGCGATCATCACCAGGCGTTCCGCCGTGGGGCATGACAAGTGTCGGCACGATCTCGACCCGATGTCACGCGTTCTGTGTTACGATGTGTGGCCAATGGTTGGCCGACGATATTTTGCTGATTGGGAATGCGTTACTTTTACAGCCAGGGAAAAATTATCTACTAACCTAACATTATATTCAGTCCAACATTTAAAGTAATATAAGTGAAGCAACATTATTGGGGAAGTAAAACAGTTAAGAATTCGACAAATTTTTTGAATTTACTCGATTTGCCAGGGATGCCATTACTCGTACTGCAGTTGAAAATCAGTGTACCAGTTAAGTCCAGTTTTCGGAGTACCAGTCTTGCCGTAAAAAAACATTGATCAGCAATATTATTGGAGCATCAATTTTGAAAGAACCTTTTGAAGATGTCTTAATTCCTCACATTTTTATGATTTCAATGGATATGACGTTTGAATTTAGGGGATTGCAATTGTCATATCGATTGGAGTTTTTAATCGTCATCAGTAAAGCTCAGGGCCAATATTTAGAATTAATCAGTTTATATCTAGATACAGTTTGCTTCTCACAAGTACAATTATATGCTGCATATCAGTGTACTTGCATAGAGGTAGCCCGTCTTCCCCGAGAGCTGGGCGTCTCGATTCGGGCAGGGCTGTTCTTGTATGGCTGTTCATGGCTTGTTTTATCTATAAAGCTTAGTTCCAACGACCTGCAAATCTTCAGGTGGGCCGCGCGTTCTCCCGTTCTACCCCTCTTGTGTTTTCTTAGGGTCCTTTGATGCCTGAACACTTTACCGACAATTTGAGGGAAAATTTCTGACGAGTCCACATTCATCAAATTACTCTGAGGAACCGCAAAAGGGGTAAAATGGTGGAAGGCGTGGTTCACCTGAAGATTCGATGGTTCGTTGGAACGAGGCTTAAGGTGTATGACTGTCCCCCCCCTGTAAAAAAGGGACTGTGTAAGCGAATAGCTGAGTCATACTCTTGGCCCAAGTTGGCACTACTTCAAAACAAGAGACGCTCATTTCGATTTAAAATTACCTAATGCCTCAGTGAAGCCTAGATATGGCAATTGCCACTAATAATAACAACATAGGTTGCATGTTGTTGAGTTGGTAAATCAGACGATATTTATTTCTGCATAGACAATGAGACAACAAAAAATATCTTATATCCAGAAGAATTGTGAAATTAAATGTAGTGGAAATGTGAGCTTTCTCTTTTTTTTTTCTGTTCCATTTAAGCAGTGTGGGTAATACAACTAGCATTTAATATTTTTAGAACTCATCAATTAATAATTTCCTTTTAATTAAAGCTCCTCTATGTAAAAGGCCTCAACTAGTAATGAATTTTTGAAGAAACTGACCACATGATTACATAACATGTATTATGTTGAATTATGAGATATATTTAACTCTAAAAATTAAATAATAATAGAAATAAAATAATTTAAAAAAACAATTATAATGCTGCATTAAAAATGCAAAATATTTAAAACCAAAAATATAGACTTAAAGTGAATCGTAAAGACATGATGCGTTGAAGGCATCATAAAGTAATAAAGCGATAAAATCGCATTAATTATTAAAAAGCAAATTTCTAATCTTTAAAAATAGTCATGAATTTAAATAAAGCTTCAATTTACTTAAAGCAATTGTATCAATGCCTCATGGTTCTTAGATTTTGTTTTAAAATCCATATTTTTTTTACATTTAAGTGTGACATTAACTTTCTTCGTCCCAAATATTTAGAAAGAATAATACATATTAAAGGATATAGACACATTTTACATTAAATCAGAAATTTCTTTTTATTCAAATTGGTGGGAAAAAGTCATTAACAAATGCCAGTAAGAATGAAAGGCGCCCTATTCGAATGTCAGAAAACATTAAAAGATTCTCTAACATCGAAAACTAGCATTCGTAGCACATCTATTGAAAGCTCAATCCTATTCCAATCATTGAGATGATGCTTCCTTTCAAAGGGATTTCGGAAGTAAGAAGGAATTTCTTTAAGAGAAAACATCAAATGATGTATACTTGGTAGAAAAAGTCTAAGTACGACTCATAGTAAATATTCAAGAAAAAAATGACATCCTAATTATACTATGAATTTAATTTTTATTCATTATATTCTTTGTATTATTAATTCTGTTCAATAACAATTTCAAAAAAATAATACGCATTGCTTTTTAAAAATAATTAAACTAACATATTACAAAAAAAGCACCCAGTAAAATTTCCGTACACATAAAAAAGCATGGAAAAATAAAATAATGGACTTTTAATTAACCTTTAGTATCTGTCAATTGTTTTCGATAGATTGAAGAAATTTGGATGTTTCTTAAGAAGAAATGCAATTCCACTCTATAATAATCCTTCTATTTAACGCCGCTTTCGAGATTATATCAAGTTGGCGAATCTGGAAGGTTTCATTCGGAAGAGAATACAACTGATATTTTTTGTAGTGTATAGCAGCCAGAGCTGTGTATTGAAAGCAGTGTATTTATGATCATTTAGTTATATAAAGCAAAAGCCATCACCAAAGTTCAAATACCGTCCGTCCTGTTTCAAATGTCTTTTAAAATGTGTATATAGGATTTAATGTGGAAATTATAAAGGTTTCTCAGCCTGCACCACACAACAAACAGCCTGCACCACCTTAAACACTCGTATTTCTGTCTGAAGGAAGCATTGCGAGCGTCTGAAACACATAGTTAGGAAGCATGCGTATGTTTAAAGAAGCAGGTATAACGCTTCACAGGTGGCACATTAATAGTGAAGACTTGCAAAGATTTTAGATTTAAAATGAGAAGTGTTTCAGAAGATTCTTCAGAAATTCTCGAGTCACGTTCTCCAGATGCAAGGAATTGCATTGAATAAAAATGCTTCACTCTCACGTGTCTTTTTACATACGCATCCGAATATTTCATCCTATTGGATTCTTTAAGGATGAAATATTCATTACAAGATATATAGAAATTTCTCATTCACTGGGATGATGATTTAACGGAATATATGTTTTCATCCTGGTATAAAGAGTACAATGATGATTCTGGATAATATAAATTCATAATTCCACGATATCCATTCTCTAGCATATTTGGTATAAATATTAAAAAAATCGCATTATATATATTTTTTCGGAAGAGATTCAGAACGCTTACATGACACTAGTATATCTTCGCATGCTTTTCCTCGGTAAAACTATCCAAATTATTTACATCGGACCCAAGACACGTGTGAGGTTTTTAAAAAAGGTTCACTTTATCTAGACCAGAATTAATGATATCGATATAACTACCATTTCTATCTAGCAAATTGAGTGATCGCATATCAAATTATTGAAGTTAAGCCTTATATAAAACTTTCGTACTGATTCTCAAATAATGTACTGGATAAGGGGTACAGCTAAGAAATTTAATCTCTTTGTCAAAACTAGAATTGAGGGAATAATCAGATAAATGTCATTTGAAGATTAGCATTTTTTGTTTTGGTAAATCCGCCAGACATACAGTGGTCAAAGTAAATATTCGACATGCAAGCATTTTCAATGTTTTAAATTATATATATTCAAAATAATAAATGCATTCCTAATGTTAACTTCTAAATAACAATATTAACTTTTTTATTGCAATCAATATTTTGTAGAGGACTTTAAATAATAAACAAAATTAGCAAATAATAATTGAACACCCATAATTACAAACAATAAAGTATTCGACAATTAACTTTAGTGATTCAATATCTTATCAAATCTGAATTCTAATACTCTGTAGTTTTCCCCCGGTGGTGAATTACATCTCTAAAACAATTTGGCATCGATTTAACTAATCGCGAAGTAAAATTCCGGACAAATCTTTTGCCTTTCATCCATCAGCGCTCCCTTCATTATTGTTTTGGAGGTAAATTCCCGTCTCTGAATTTTATTTTCGAAATGACTCCAAAGATGCTCAATGGGGCTCAAATCCGGAGACTGATCTGGTATTTTAATGACATGTGGACAGTTTTAAACCAACCAAAGTCGAGTATTTAGCGCAAAATGTTTGGGAACATTATCCTGGTAAAACTTAAAAGTTTGTGTAAGACACGATTTTTCAGCACTTTGTCGCAAATTATCTTTTAAGATATCAATATATGAATACTAATTCATGATATCTTCTATTGGGGCCAAGTTTCCGACTTCCGTTGCTCCCATACATCACCACAGCATCGCTCCTCTTCCACCATGCTCTACTGTTGGCACCATATTTCTTTACTCAAGTTCTTTATTTGGTTTCCTATAAACCAGGACTTTACCTCTACATCCAAAGAGATTAAACTTGGATTCATCTTCAAAAAGAACATACTTCCAGAATTCTACAGGCTCATTAACATACGTTTTAGTGAATTCTAATCTAGCCCTTCTGTGTTTCTTGGAAATATGTGGTTTCTTTCGGGAAAATTTACAATGAAAATCATATTTTTTCAAAGTGTTCCGAATTGTTGGAGGAGTAACTTTAATATTCAAATAGTTTTCTGCAATTTTTGTCAACTTTTATGCATTTACTCGAGGTTTTTTTTTTTTAAATTCTCGTTTAATCAATCTTTCATCAGCATCAGTCAGTTTCTAGGAACGCCCAATTCTACGCTTATACTCCACAGTTTCAACTGATTTAAAGTTTTTAATTATACAGTGGATGGTTGTTTTCGGCTTTTGTACAATTTTAGCAATAGCATTTTGGAGTTTCCCTGAAGAAAATGGTGAATAATGATGTCTCTCACTTCTTTGGAAGTTTCCTTGCCTTTGCACCCCATTTTTTGTAAACTTTTAAGCAAAAACAAAGCGAACAATCAAGATCAAGCCTTATCAAACTACAAGTGTCATCTTCCGCAGGAATCGAATCTTGATTTTAGTAAGTCAACAAGAAATTTCGATTTCAATCACGGATGTCGAATACTTTTTTCTTTAGCAATCAAGCGAGTTAAAGAATTATTTTCTAATTTTTGGTATAGTTTAAATTTATTAGCCAATCACTGATTTCATTGAAAAGCATATGGTTTAATCTGTAATTTGACAATTAAAATGTATTCATTACTTTGAATTTTATCATAGATATAAAATAGAACATTGAAAACTGCATGCTTGTCGAATATTTATTTTGACCACCGTAGGTTTTCAGGGAAACCGGAGTTACTGTATTGAGAAATAATCTTACTTGGACCGGAATGATTAGAATAGCCTTCAAAATACGAAAAGAGAATACAGAGATATCATTCAAACGAAAGCAGAATAAAATGGTGGTCGAGAATTTCGATGGGAATGAATAGGAAAAACAGAAAGGGATACACTCCAGTTTCAATGTACTGTATTTCAAAAGAATAAAAAACATTTTGAATTAGTGCACTTAAGTAGTCTTAAAAGATTTTAGTGAATAATCGCTTGTGTAAAAAGATTCATAGGAGAAGTTAGTAAAGTTATCGAAACAAAGGATAGATTAAGAACGAGAAAAACTATAGGAAGATTTAGTGTTTTGGAGCAAAACTATTTGTTTAGAGATCGAATCTTTGGTAGGAATATATCAGATCGAATTTTTTTTCTTTCAGTGTAATTTTAGTTCCGTTTTAAATTATTAAGTACTTCAGGGAATAGAAGGAAAATTAGAACATTTTGAACCTCCAGATGATGAAGATACTAAATAGAAAAGTCCAGTCTATTGGGGCAAAATGAACAAACATATTCATATGGTAAATAAAGGGAATGCCACTACTTTCTCAAAAATTAAAACATGCGTTTGCATTCCTGAATACCATAAAATCACCCACAAGATATTAAGATGTTTTATCTTTAAAAGTTACTCTTCAAAATCTACAGATTAATTAATTATCTTAAAACATAATCTTTATTTTGATTATGTGGTATTGAATTTTGGCGGGCTGATTCATCTGAAGAACAAGGAAGAAATACAGATATCTTGCATCATTGTTTTTTTTTTGCCAATACAAAAGCTCTTTGTTTAGAAGTAATATCTATAATGATTACGGAATCCTTTTTTAATGGCGTTTAGACGTTTTATTTCTAGGAGAAGTAGTTGTTCGAGCATGCGCATTGGCACTAGTGTAGTGATCAAAAGAAGTAAAGGTCACTTAGAATTGGCGTTTTGCCAGCAGTTCAGAGTACAGCTTCAGAGCGCGAGAGATAGTCAGTGAGAGTGAGCGTGAGAAAAAGTCGCTGCGTTGCACGAGCATACCCAACGAGCGAGCATCTTGAGAAGAGAAATTAAACTTGATTGGATTTAAAATCGGAGTTTTCATTTGAGTATATAACACATACTAGACCAGCGCTAACAGTAGTTGTTCAATTATGCTCGCATTAAATACTAAGACATATAAGGCGAGCAGCAAAACTCTTGGGCGGATATCTGAGATATTAACAGGTTAGAATTGCCATTATTTTATTTTCGATCAAATGATTGCTTGGAAATTAATATTTAAGATGGGGCCTAGTCCCACATTAAACTATAAATCCAGACCTCACCGGAGTATAACAATTGATGATGTCCTTGTTAAGGCTGATAAAAAATTAACTTGGAGTTTCAAACATTTTTAAAGGGATAAGTGTGGATGTACTAGAGAGTGTATGAAATAAATTGATAAATTTGAAATAAATTTCTTTTTTTCTTCGCTGTTTGCAAGTTGCCCACAACGTTTTATCGTAAAGAAATGTTCGATGTAATGAGGTAAGAAACTTTATTGTTAACTTTCAAATTATTTCGTAACTGAAGAATTTAACAAAAAATACCCTAACTTTTAAAAAAGAAATGTGAAATATAGAAATGCTCAAAATAAGAAGTTTGCTAAACTTGAATGTTGTTATCAGATGATAAAATAAAAATATGTTACTTGATTTTATGTATGACACCACTATTTTGAAAAATATATTATTATTAAGCGAAAAGTATTTAATGGCTAAAAATTATTTTGTCATTTTTGACATAAAGAGAGTGTTTTCAAGAGAACTTTGCCTATCTCTGACGTCTCCGGAACAATTACTGTTTGGTTTTGTTTTAAATGGCACTTGCCATGGACAAGTTCACTTAAGCTGCCAGCGATTTTAAGACGAGGGTGCGTCTCTTGTTTTAAGTAGTGCCATTTAGGGCGAAGAGCACGTCTTAAAAGGAGAGGGCTCGGGATTGTAATTTCAGATCAGGATGAGATTTAGTATAATGATAGGATACATTTAGAATGCTCATTAATGAAAACATTAAAACGCAATGGCTAGTGAATCACAAGAAAATGGTCCTCAAACTTTTGGTAAAGCTTATATACTGATTACTTGATTCCCGATCGGCTGATCAGAGTAGCGTGATTGTCTAGATAACCGTCTTGTGTAGGGAAGGTCAGGGTTTGAACCTGGCAGGAATTTTTTTTCCTTTTATGATAATTCTTATTGAATTAAAAATTTACAAATGCTTTTAATTAATTAGTTTTTAACTATTTTATCCAAAAATAAGTATTTATTACCGGAATACATAATAAAATTAAAATTTTAAAAGAAAAAATTATAAATATAAATGCTTTTTTTTAAAAAATTTAAGTTTAATTAACAATGTACAGATAATTTTAAATAATATACTACTTATTTTTATGGCAGCCTAAATGTTTATTACTTTAATACTTAAATTGTAATTTAATATTCAAAAAATAGTAATAAATATAACATAAATGGTGATAATTCTTAATTACAAATTTTCACATCGTAAAAAAAGTATTCAATATTTCTAAAAGATTATCCTATGTATTTTCGATTATTAACAAGAACCAGAATGTAACTACAGTAAAAATATTGAAAGCAAAATATATTTGGACATCTTACCCAATGGATAAATGATTGTCCGCAAGATCAAGGTTTCTTTAAGAGATTAAGAAATCTAAAACAAACTTCCTTCGCACCTAAAAATATCTTTCATCAGAAAGTTGGGAAGCGTATTATGCATGCCTTATCATCTTGTTAATAAGTAGCGATGACAATTGATGGTGTACAATTGATTGAATTTTTATGATATCTTTGAGAAACTACATTTCTTTATCCTTTTTGATTAAATAAGAAGAATTGTATATACTTTTAATGAGCTTTGAACCATCTGTGAATGCATTCAATAAATTAACACCTACTGTCTATTATTTCTTTTGATTACTGCAGTTGGGAATGTTTGCTTACAACTTTAACAGATATCAGCTGCTCCCTTCAATTTTTGATATAAATACAACTTCGTTGAGCTAGAAATGATAATTTATCATTCAAATCAAAGAATTTAAAAATAATTTGTTTGAAAATGATACAAATAAGGTAAATTATCGGTAGCCACAAATGTTACGTTTTTAATGATTTTTCTTTCAAACATTAAATTATAATTTAAGTATTAAAAGAATAAGCATTTATCCTTTTGTAAAAATAAACAGCATATTAATTAAATAGCATATAATTTGTAAATAGTAATTAAGTTGAAATAATTTTATTTTTTCTAAAAATGCATCGATATTTATAATTTTTTCTTTTAAAATATTTATTTTATTATTATGTATTTCGATAATAAATAGTTATTTTGATATAATTTTTTAAAAACATTAATTAAAAGTAATTGTAATTTTTTAATTAAATAAAAATTATCAAAAGAAAAAAAATCCAGCTAGGTTCAAACCCTGACTATCCGCGTACGAGACGGTTACCTAGACAATTACGTCATTAGGATCATCCGGTCGGGAATCAAGTTATCATTATGTGAGCTTTACCAAAAGTTTGAGGACCATTTTTTCGAAATTGACTGCCCATTGTGTTTAAATACTTTCATGAATAAGTATTCTAAATGTGTCCTATCATTATACTAAATCTCATCTCGATCTGAAATTTCAACTCCGTGCCTTCTCCTTGTAAGACGCACTCTTCGCCCTAGTTGACATTCCTTAAAACAAGAGACGCACTCTCGGCTGAAAATCGTTGACTACGTCAGCGAACTTGTCTATGGCAAGTGCCATTAGAAATAACAACTAATAGGAATTGGTCCCGAGATGTCAGAGAGAGGCAAGGTTCTCTTGAAAACACATTCCTTGTATCAAAAAGGACTTTATAGTTTTTTGCCCTTAAATACCTTTCACTTAAAATTAATGTATTAAGGTTATTAATACATATGCTTTATCAAATTTTTGAGGACCATTTTCTCGAAATTGACTGGCCATTGCGTTTTAATATTTTTATGAATGAGCATTCTAAATATATTCTATATTTATACTAAATCTCATCCCTAACCCAGATTTCAACCCTGTGACCTCCCCTTGTTAGCTACCGACGCATTACATTCGCTTAAGTAGCCCCTTTTTACAGAGGGAGTATATTTACACATCTCACAGATGAAGAACAACCTGGACGTCAGCTTGGTAACAATAATTCTATTTAATATAATACAGAATAATATAATAAAGAATAAATTTTATTTAATATAAATGGCATTTCTAAACTGTATTTTTAATGATTATTTGAGAATCACATTAATTACATTGTATTTCCTTATAGTATAGCTAGTGGAGCCTCGCACAGCGTGGCCACAAAAGTATGTTTTTGACAACCTTCTATTTTTATCCCCTTTGTACTTTTTAATCTCGAAAAAATTTCATAATAATTATTATTAAAATTGGTTTTACATTTTCTCAGAATCCATGCCAAA
>JAOUZG010003378.1:2528012-2547673 GCA_026289955.1 Argiope argentata
ACGATGCACCAAGAAGGAGTTTTTCAATTGAGACGAAAATTGGTGGATAGGAAGACTATGTACAGAATAGTAAATGGTTAAAATCTCAGAACAATTAAGTAATTTATTTCAGAGTTACAGTAAAAAGTTCAATAAGATGTTGACCCGCCTCTAATCTGGATAAAAGTTGCCACACGGCGTGGCATAGACCGATAAAGCTTTCAGATGGTCTCCTGCGGTATTTCCTGCCAAATTCCCTCCAGTTGTCAAACAAGGCCATTAACATTCCGTGGCAGATCCAATCGCCATCATATCCCAGGCATGCTCGATGGGAGAGAAATCTAGCGTTATGTCAGATTAAGGAAGTCCTTGACAAGCTCGCAGACAGTTCATAGCTACACGTGCCGTACGTGGTGTGGCATTGTTCTGCTGAAAACCCAGCCGAGTGTACTGCAAAAGGAACGATGGCAAAACAGGTCTTAGGATGTCATTGAAGTCCACGAATAGAATGTTTGGAATTTTCTGGCTCAAGAGCCAGGGTTTTGACTATAAATCTTCCAGATGGTCTGCTGCGGTATTTCCTGCCAAATTCGCTCCAGTTATCGAACGAGGTCATCGACATTCGGTGGCAAATGCAATCGCCTTCCCATCATATACCAGACATGCTCGATGTGAGAGAATTCTAGCGTTATGGCAGGCCAATGAAGTGTTTAACAAGCTTGCAGACAGTTCCTAGCAACACGTGCCGTACGTGGTGTGGCATTGTCCTGCTGAAAAACTAGCCGGGGATACTGCAAAAGGAACGGCATCAAACACGCCGGATGTCGTTGACGTATCGCTGTGCAGTAACTGTACCTCTAATGACGACCAAAGGGGTCCGGGTATCCAAGAAAATGGCATCCCAGACCATAATGAATTCTTGAGGGCCGTCGTGGTGCGCATTAGTGAAAACAGACCCTCCCTCTCGGCCTTGGGTGTCTCCAAACGTGTTTTCGTTGATCGTGAGGACACAGTTGGTCGCTAAGGACTATACGTCCCTAGTCGGCATGATTCTATCCTAATCTACCCATGCACCACTATAATCTGGCTTTGAGTGTGCAGGCGTAAGTGGCAGGTGGCATAACGGTAGGCGAGAGCGTAGATTTCGCTGTCTCAATCGTCTGTCAATTCCCATGGACACTGGTGTTTGGGTTGAGCGTCTGATGGTTGATAGAGATGAAGAAGGCGCTGTGGCAGCTGATTGGACTCTCTGTTTGTCCTCACGATCTGTTGTGGAACTAGGTCGACCACTACCATCCTGACGTTGAACTCTGCCATTTTCCACCCAACCTTGCCATCATTTTTTAATCGCCGTATCGCTTCGAATCAAATGACGAGCGATTCTTCGATTTGTCCAACCGGCCTCTTTCAATCCAATGATACGACCTCTGTCAAACTCTGACAGTTTTTCGTAATGAGACATTATTGCGGCGAGACATTTTTTAAGTTTTTGAAAGGTAATTGGAATCGCAATTAAAATTTAACAACCATTGAAGAACTGCTTCTTATATACATCTACTGGATACGCATTTCCGATGCGCTGAAGATCAAACTATTCATTCATTGGACACCAAAATTTAATCATTTGCACATTTGTTCAAAATATTCATGTATACGAAATTTCAAAGCAATTTGATGATTTCTTCTTGGAGTGTCGATTTTTTTGTTATAAAGTGTAAAGAAGCTGATTGAATACTGCCTAAACTCTGAGCATATTAAATAATTGTATCGTCATGTTATGTAAGCAATTTTACAAAATTTGTTATTCTTTCAAAACGATAATTTCAGACTTCACGCATAATAAGAAAGGAGTGAAAATAGAATGAAAACGATTCTTTTCTTTGTTGCCTGTTGCTTCAAAAAGGAAAGCCGATATTGTAATTTTCATGCACAATTTTCAATGTATTACTAAGATAATCTATTGATTTATTTCATTTCGAAATGTCTCTTACATTTTTCAACTATAAAAGAATCATTAAGAAATAATAATGATTATTTTCCGTCTTTCCTTTTTGGTTTTATTTTATTTTGCCACTTAGCCATAAAAAAATCACTTTCTTTTTCATGCGAGTATTTTCTTTCCTTTGTACTTTTCATTTATTGTTATTCCTTAAAAAATATGGAAATTCAGGTGACAAAGAAGCTTTGATTTAAATATTAAATGAATTCACATAAAATAAAAAATTTCCTTGGTTTTCATTTGTTTTATCAGGAACTCGTATCCTTTTTAAAAATACTCGATGAAATTACTGCCATTGAGATACCTGCTTGCTTATTCCTTTTGATCACAAGAAGTCAAGTGGATGAAAAGCACTTTAAGAATTTCGTCGCTTGTTTATTCTATAGTGACTCATTACTGCTAAAGAAAAGACATCAAAGAACAAAATGCCTTATTACACATTCTTTAGTAGGAGAAACATCTGAAAGTATGCTACCTATTGCTGGCATTTTGAAGAAAGCTTGGTTTATTGCAATAGTTTTTAACATTTAAAAATAGTGGTATTTCAATTAAAACATTCGAAGCTATTGTTATCATAATATTTGTCCATTTTCTAAGTGTTATGTTAGAATTATCATTATTGTGACCTTAGAATTCACTCTATGACTACGAATTTCAAAAGTCTTTTTCTCTTTATATTCTACACAAGTATCAGAGAGTAAGATCTGAAGAAGACTAATTAGTTCAAAATTTGGTTCTAAATAATTTTTAGCCAGAGGCTGGAATATGATCAAATAATCCTTAAAAAACTACTTTCACCAAGAGCCGTTGAAACTAATTTTAACAAGGCTATATACCATTAAAGTCAAAGAGTTAAACCTTTGATTAGTATTATTAAGGAAACATATTTCTAACAAAGCTCAAACAGGAATACGGAAAATTTGTGAAATGTGAGATAATAGTAAATAGAATTGCAATTTGGAATCTTTCTTCTTAAATAAATTTGAAGGCCCGCCCTATGTCAAAAAGAAACCGACAAAAGGGTAAGAGCTGCGTAAATAAAAAAATGTACTGAAATCTTTGTTACTTGAAACTATTTGCGTTTTCTGTTATTCATTAAAAAAAAAACACATACAAGCTAAAAACTAATGTATAGATAAATGTATAGTATAGATTTGAAAAGTATTTTATATATTTCGCTTGTTCCAAACGCTTGTTATAAAACGAACAAAAAAGAAAATGTAGAAAATAATTGGACTGGTAGAATAAGCTAGATATATAATCTAAAGGCTGGGATGTATCAAATTTCCTTTGAAACTGGATATTTAAAAGAAATGAATTTAAAACAAGAAATTCTGTGTTAACAAAAAGAAATTTGATGCATGAAATGTTTACTTCTAACGGGAACGACATCTAAAGAAGGGATGACATATTCTATGTGTCATTACTATCCTTGCTGCCAGACAGAAAGTGTAATAAATAAAAGAATTCAAGTAGGGAATCTCAAGGATGGACTTTTTAAATGAGAGGAAAATTATTTGCAAAAGGATGATTTTATTCAAGGGAAATTTGTCCATAAATATGAGATAGATTTTTATGTCGAATAAAATTCGTTTTAAGACTTAATATGTGTTCTTATTAAATATGTTTCTGCATATGTGCGCTCGAATTGTATGCGAAAAAGAGGCTAGTAGTGGCAACTTTTTTTAATCATTCGTGAAATCCTTCTATGTTTACACCCAAAAATTCAAGAAGCCTTTTAAAGATAATTAAAAATAAACAAAAAGTATTCTAAGTCTGTAATAAGCAAATATTCTTTATTAAAAACGTTCGGGTTTCTTTTTTTTTTTCTTTCATCTTACGTGTAACATTTTTCTCTTCTTCATTCGTGAAAAACAATTTTCTTATAATTTTTACCTTTAAAATAACAATCTTTAATGTTGATTATCTTTTATAATTGTCATTCTAAAGTTACAAGAATCAACTGGGAGAAATAAAAATATAACCTGATTTTTTAGTTTTTTACACTAAACGATCTTTTAATTATTTTAATGAGTAAAATTCATTAAAAAAATTTTGTGTCTTTTTTTCTTTACATAGATTTGTTCTGTTTTGATTTGATTTCCGTCAGGTATTTAAAATAGTACAGTTATTTCAGTTTTTGGTGCAAACTCAACATGTTATCTTATGATAAACAGAATATCAATAAGATCTTAATCATCCGAAAGAAATGCCTTTTTCTTTCGGTATTGATACTGACATCTGAAGGAGTAGAAGATATTTTGCCACTGAAATCAACGAAATTCAGAAAACCAAAGAAATATTATTGCGATCAAAGGGGATAACGTTTTTTTTTTTTTTTTTGGAATGAAGCACGAAGATTATTTTTCTCGCGTAAGAACATCTTACGCGAGTTCTGGCGGTTCTGGCTTCGTTCTCGCACCTTCATCCCCGGAACTCCTCAACATGACTCTATGTCCTTAACCGACACCTCTATTCTCTCTCTCTCTCTCTTTGTCTATGTCTAATAAATGTGCTGTCTCCAAGAACCACATTTGATATTTATTGAAATTTAACAACAAATTGGTAGTAGTAGTATGGTTCTGATTAGTGGTAAACTAAACATGGTTAATGTTTCATTATAATTCTAAGTGAACAGTGTGACTAAAACGAAACTGTCAGAAACGAAATTATCAGCATGGATAAATTAAATGTCCCTGAAATGAATGGAGTTAAATATTTTATTTGGGCATTGAAAATACTGGCAGCTCTGAATTTGAAAAGATTGGACTCTGATATTCAAGGTGAAACCAAGCAATCCAAGTAAAAAAGATGCAACAGAGTGGAATCAGAAAAATTCTGATATCGTTGTTTATATTAAGTTGTCATTGTCAAACAAACAAGCCTTACAGTTCGCAGCAGAGGAAAATGTAAAAATTCTTTAGGATAAATTAAAGTCAACATTCACGGGTCAAGCAGAAGACCGAAAAATAGAAATGAAAAATCTTCAAATGAAAGGTAATGAATCGGCAAACGATTTTGGCTCCAAAGCAAGAGGAATGGCTACGAAGTGTCATTCTTTAGGCATGGATGTCAGACCTATGGAACTTATTTACTATGCAGTGTGCGAACTGAAAGTAAAATTCTCTTAAGTACGAGAAATTCTCAAAGCCCAATGTGGCAAGTCAATGAATGAAGTTTTAGGAATTTTACGTGAGGAAGAAAATGCCTGTTATTCGCCAGCGAACACTAGCGCTGAAGGAGTCAATGTGGAAGTGTTTTATTAAAGAAAAAATTCAGGTGTAAGGCTTTGCGGTTAAAGTGAAGATCAGTGTGCCCCCGACTTTGTTGCCAATATGGCAGCCCAACGGAACGCTCTTCTAGCAACCCTAATGCTGCTTTGTTTACTATTTTTAACAATGGTTGAGTTGAACTGAACATGAACTAGGGCTATTTTATGAAAAATGTTAAATTAAAAATAATAAAAAATATCGATTTAAGATTTTAATCTTGTTCCTTATTATAATTAAAAGATTTTTTACAACTATTAAGACACTACAATTTTATTTTTAATGTGAACATGAACAGAAAATCTTTATTCTTTTGCAAGTTTTAACTGTCAATATGCGCTTTAAAAATTGTCTGAATTCTTATTTTACGAAATCGTCTGAATTCTTACTTTAAAAGTTGGATGCAATGGAATATATCGCAATTCTGGTAACTCTTTTTGCTTAAACGGTTGGTTTCCTTGATAATTTGTTATATCCGTAATTGCGCAAGAATGGATGAAGGGTGAATGGAGTATATATATATATATATATATATATATATATATATATATATATATATTTATATTTATATATATATATATATATATATATATATATATAACGAGGTGATAAAGCTAGGAAAGGATACTGTTTGAAATTTTGTATGGAGAATGGTTTGCTCGATTCTTCCTCTGTTCTTTCTTTTCTTTTGATTATGTACTGTTTTTGTTATCTACACAGTCCTTATGTTCAATGTGCTAGCGAAGCTACGAAGTTCCCGCTCCCGCTGCTAGCAAAGCCGTATTATGTTTTTTTAAGTTAAAAAATTCTGCCTGGTGCCTTCTACAGATGCCGGAGGCATCGTATGCTCTAACTTTTGTTTTGCAACCAAGAAACCGGCGCAGCTGCTCTGGAAAAAATAGAACTATACTTATTAGTAAAGAATCATATTTGTATTGAGATAAATCAAAAAACAAAAAGGGAAATATCTCGTTTAGAAATTGCTGCCAATTCGGTAGAGAATGAGAGTAGTGATTCATCAATTCTATAACATAGCGAACTCCGCGTCAGACAGACGTTGCTATAAGGGATGAAAACGAAACACCAGATTTTGTGTCAAGTAATAATAATATCGTAAATCAGACCCCAATCAGACGTTCTGAAAGGCCCAAATGTAAACAAATGTCAGCTAATGTAGCTCATATCATTCCAGATAAATACCTCAGAGGCGAAAAATATTTTGACTGGAAGAACTGGGAAATAGTAATGGAAAATGAATTGGATTCGTTAAATAAACACGAAGTTTGGGAAATAATAAACAAGCCTGCAAAAGCAAAATTAATAAAAAGCAAATGGGTATACTCTTTAAAACAAGATAACTCTGGTGAAACAAAATCCAAATCTTGACTTGTAGCAGCAGGTTTGAATCAAATAAAAACTAAAGATTATTTCGAGTCTTATTTCACCGAATTTTTCAGAATGTTGCATCGAAATAAAATTCATTTTTTTAAAATTCTTTGATATTAAAATTGCATATTTATGTAGTGAAATTAAAGAAACTATTCATATGTTACCTTCACATGGTTATGAAAAATTAATTGGAGATATATAGGTTTGTAAGTTGCGAAAAAGTAATTATGGCTTATCACAGTCTGGTAGAAACTGGTATATGACAACAAAAGGTAAATTAGAAAAAATTAGAAAAATTAGTCAGATGCAAATGGCTTCTGACAATTATGTGTTCATTAAAACTATTGGTAAAAATATTTTTATATTATGTGTGTATGTAGATGATTTAGCATTTTTTTTCAAATAATGATGAAATGTATCAAGAGATTGTAAGTAGCATAGTTGAAGTGAATGAGAACAAAGCCGGTAAGCTTTTAGGTATAGAAATTGTTAAACATGAAAGTAGTATTAGTTTATGTCAGTCAGAATATATTGAATTATTATTGGTTAAACATAATATAATTTAACATAATACAGTAAAAGGGTTAAAACTCCAATTGTAAAGGGAGAAAATAAGAGTTTTTCTTCCTCCAATGAACTGATTGACATCACGTTTTATCAAGAATTAATTGGCGAACTTTTATATTTAGGTAATAGAACACAACCTGATTTATAATTTGTAACAACATATTTGACGCAATTTAATCATAAACCCGAAAAAGGGAACTATAATTTGGCTAAAAGAGTACTAAGATATTTAATGGCTTCAAAATATTATTTTATGTAATTTTAGTAAATTTGGTTTTTTTAATGCTAGTTAGGGGAATGCAAAAAAAAGGGCAAATCATTCTTTGGTGGTGTGATTTTATTAGGTAATTCATTAATTTCTTGGAAATGTCATAAGCAAAAAAGTATGATTCAGTCAACATGTGAAGCTGAGTTATTTGCTACTTCTAAAATATTTAAAGACTTTATTTGGACTGTAAATTTACACTGAAGTGACAAAAGTCAAGGGATGACTGTTAATATCGTGTCGGTCCTCCTTTTACCCGGCGAAGTGCAACAACTCAACGTGTCATGGAGTCGACAAATCGTTGGAAGTCCTCTGCTGGAATATCGAGCCATGCTGTTTGTATAGACGTCCATAATTGTGAAAGTGTGGATGGTGCAGGAGTTTGGGCACGAACGGACCTTTCGATGATGTCCCATAAATACTCGATGGGATTCATATCGGGTGATCTAGGTGGCCAGATCATGCGCTGGAATTGTCCGGAATGTTCTTCAAACTAATCGTGAACAGTTCTAGCCCGGTGACATGGCGCATTGTCATCCATAAAAATCCCATCGTTGTGTGGGTACGTGAAGTCCATGAATGGCTGCCAGTGATCTGCAAGCAGCTGAACATAACCATTTCCAGTCAATGATCGGTTCAGTTGCACCAGAGGACCGAAATCCATGCCATGTAAAAACAGCCCATACCATTATGCAGCCACCACCAGCTTCAGCAGTTCCTTGCTGACAGTTTGGGTCCATGGCTTCGTGGGGTCTGCGCCACACTCGAACTCTACCATCAACTCTTAACAACTGAAATCGTGACTCATCTGACCACGCCACGGTTTTCCACTGGTCTAGGGACCAGTCGATATGCTCACGAGCCCAGGAGAGTCGCTGCAGGCGATGTCGTGCTGTCAGTAAAGGCACTCGAGTCGGTCTTCTGCTGTCATTGCCCAAGGAAGACGAATTTGGTCGCATAGTCCTATCGGACACGTCCATCATACGTCCCACATTGATTCCTGCAGTTATTTGACGAAGTGTTGCGTGTCTATTAACATCAATTAACATCGACCATTCTACACAGACGTCGGCGGTCTCGGTCGTTAAGTGCAGGTGGTCGCCCACTGCGCTATCCATGATGGGATGTGATGCCTGAAATTTCATACTCTGGGCACACTCTTGATACTGTGGATCTCGGAATGTTGAATTCACTAACGATATCCTCAATGGAATTACCCATGCGTCTAGCTCCAACTAACATTTCGCGTTCAAAGTCTGTTAATTCTCTTCGTGCCGTCATAAATCACGAAAAACCTGTTCACATGATTAACTTGAACACAAATGAAAGCTCTGGATAACGAACTGCGCATTTATACTTTTTCGTTGCGATAATACTGCCATCTGTATATTTGCATATTGCTATCCCATGACTTTTGTCACTTCAGTGTATTAACCGAGTTAAATTGTAAACAATTTATAAATGATACTGGAGCCTTAAACTCAGATAATCAAGCAGTGATTCAGTGGATTAAATGTACCAGGTCTGTACATTAAAAAAAACGTGGCGATAAAATGTCTGATTTATTTTCCATTTCATTTAAAAGATAATATGTTTGGAAAACAAAATAATCTTTTAGAAAAAATGTGTTCCTATACAAGAAAAATGGCTATGTTTTCAGACTATTAAATTTACCCAACAAGGTAAAAATTTTCCATTCTAAATATAAATTTTATAATTTCATTGATATAGTCTAGAGGATTTATACCATATATGTTTTTATAAAAATTGGCTTTATATAGTTATAATGAATATCAAGAGAATAATAAATAAACATATTAATTTCATATAACTTTCCGCAATGTAATAAAATTTCAAATACTATAAAATTGTTTATACAATAAATATCTTTTATCAAATACTATAAATATAGTTTGTGAAATCTAAAGTTTTACTATAAATGGATCATGAAACAATTTAGAATTTAATAAATTGTCCAATATTTACGGAATGATTCAAAAGAACCATTCTTATTCAAACTGAAGCAAGCAAAAGAAAAGGTAGAAATCGCATTTTATCTGTTATCTTTTTCCATCGAAAGCGAAATCGAATGCAATTAGCGATGGGATGCTTTTCATCTGGAGAGATGAGAAGTTCCAGACTTCAGTCAAGGACATGAGCCGTCGGAAGGGGAGACTCAACGTCAAAGTGGCTATACTTTCCGTCAGGCAGTCTGCATTCTCACATTTCACGATTAAGCTGATGTATGTTACAACTGGCATGTAACCAAGCAAATATGCATAGAAGATTAAAAACAAAAATTACCGTTTAAGCACATAACTAGTTGATGAATGCTTAATATACCGATTAGCTTGAATTAAATCATTCCCTTTGCAACTACTAAAATAATTTATCTTACAAATAATTACTACATTTTTTCTGCTTGAAAGTCTCATCTTTTATAATAAGAATAAAATTGTTTGTCTTCTGAAAAAAAAATGAAGCTGATGATGGATGCGTGAAAATACCGATTTATTGGCAAAGAATTAAGATATTAGTTAAATTTCAATAAAACTTCATTTATTTCAATAAACTTATTTAAATGTTTTGAGGAGTAGGAAAATTTATTATTAGTAAATAGCAACCAAGCAAAAAAACAAACAAACCCGGCATGTGGAAAAAAATACACATACAAACAATTCTTTGTAATTTAATATTAATAATGACGCAGCCTACAGTCTTCAATATGAATGTTATACCTACATGCATTTATCAATTTTTCTTAATCTTGCTTGGAAAATCATCGACAGCTCTAAGTCTTTATCGATATTTAAAAATAATCGGAATCATCAACTAGTACTAGTAGTTCACCATTGCCATTATCAGCTGCTGGCGTCTTCATATTATTACAGGTTTTTTAATAAAAAAAGATACAGCACGGAACAAATATAGACTGAATTTTTTACAGCTCTAATTGACCGCCGCAGGGGCACCTTGAAATGAGGACGAGATTCTTAAGGCATGGTGGTTGGATCTCGCCACCCTGGAAGGTACACTAATAGTGGAGGGGTTAGGCTTCTCCCATCGATGACGGGACGTTCTTCTTACCGGGAGGGTTATACCATGGTCGTTGATATCCCTTAGGATTCAACCCGCCAGTATTGCTGTTGCGGCGGCCCGGTCATTCCCTGACACTTATGGTTAAAATCAGATACAAAAGGTTTTAGAGTTGTTATAGGTTGTAGAGCACTGTTCTTTCTTTCCCGACATCTATTTTAACCCTCTGAGTTGCTTCATTTTAAGTGGGAAACCTCTAGGAAGCGAGGGAGTAATGTGTTGTGAAAGCGCAGCCGAATTTTTTCTTTCCCCTTTACGTCTTATGTGGTCAAGAGTCTTTAGGGTAGGAACAAGTTACTGCTCATTCAAATGTAATTTTATTGCTTTCGTTTATTTAGCACAGCTACAAAAGCCAGGGGATTTCTTAAAATAGTGAAGAATAGTGAATGGGAAGACTGTTCGGTTTATTATTAATTCCTATCACTCCTAATAATAACGCTTTGGGAATCAATGCACAGAATAAATACAAACAGCGCAGTTTTTAAAAAGTTTTGCTATTTTAAGTTCAGGAATTTCATGATACGTTCGGTCTCAATGAACAATATATAATATGATATATAGCAGTCAATATGGGATTAAATTTTCTTCATATTACTTTAATACTCTTTTAAATAAATCATTGTAGTGTTTTTGTATCAAGCGATCAACATTTGCAATACAGTAGCATATGTCTAAAATGAGAACTAATAATAAATAGTTCTGTTAATCTTAAAGGCGTAAATAAAAATATAGTAATCAATCAATATTTCAGAAGAAATAGCATCATCTATTATAATAAAACGGACAATTTTTGAATGCAAGACATCAAATTGATTCGACAATTGAAAAAAAAAATGCTTTTAGAGCCATATAATTTACTACTGAGGTATTAATTATCCAGTCCCTAAAGCATCTCGTAATAGTTTTATCAGTATTCAGTTTATTTATAATCATTTTTTATTGAAAAATAAGGGTAACTTCGTTTTTAAATGATTTAAATTAATGAGATATTTAATTAAAAAAACTTTATGAATTGTATCGGTGTAAATGCATATTAAGTGTTTTTATTTAGAATTTATTTCTGAAATTGTAAACTATTCTAGTGATTTTAAAGCGATATTAAAAATATCATACCGATATTTAAAATTATCAGCATTTATTGCGATTTTTTCCCTTATCTATTTCCACCCATTTTATGTTCACATACAATGAAATTGTCATCTTCAAAAACATTCAAAGCTAATTTAAACTAACTAACAATTCTTTTGTATTATACAGGGATTATTTTCTTTCGATAAATTTCAATACGTTTATAGTATTTAAAATGTTCTTTTAAAAAATACAATGTCATAAATACATTTCCTAATTTTCGGCTAATTTGAAAAATTAGCCCAAATTAGGAAATTTAATCATTTCAAATTTAATTATTCAAAATTTAATAATTTAAAACTAGCCGAATAGGAAATTAATTATTTATTTTACTGTTTATATCAAGAGATTCATATGTATCATAATTTTTTGACACTTTCAATTAACTTTATAGATATAAAGAACCAGATAAAATTATATTATCTGAGTTATGGGAATAATTTTTTTAAAAATCTGTTGAATAGATTTGTGGTATGATACTCTTCATTTAAGAAGTTTTAAATATCATAATTCCTGATATCCCTTATTGCACGATACTCATAAGTTTCATAACATCTGGTTTTCGCAGATTTATCAACATTTGACGTAAAAAATGCATCTCAAGTTGCTGAAGTTTTGTATCATATATTTTCCGGCTATCAGAGAAACAGAATTATAAAGAAGTGCCGAAAGAAAACAAATAGTATCCACCTACAAGTATTTATTATTATTATTCTTTTTTTTTAAATTGGAAAATTATAGAGAGCAGGTCATCATTGATGACATATTTAATTGCTAAAAGTTTTATTATGAAATAAAAATTAGCAAAATCGACCGAATGGTTGGGGATGCTAAAGTATCAAAATGCTTTGGAAATAATTTCAAATTTCTACCATATGACTCTCTTGAAAATGGAAGGTGGTGAGGGACATGCGATGATGATGTATCTATGATAATTAATGATGTATCTATGATAATTAAATCTTATATAAAATAAAAAAATTAATGAAATTGATCTCATTTCAAATTTAATTATTCAAAATTTAATAATTTAAAACTAGCCGAATAGGAAATTAATTATTTATTTTACTGTTTATATCATTACTGTGTATTTTTGAAATCCTTCGGACATCTTTTTATAAGTGGATTTGAAAGTCAATTTTTGTAACATAATCTACGAACTATGAAAATATCGTAATATGAACTGGTAATTTAAAAGCTAAGTACATTTGAAACTAACAATGTAATAATCACTGGACTCGAAATGCATTAAGAAGCATGCGTTAACATTAAATACAACTCTTTAAAAAACATTAAAAAGCAGATTAAGAATTAAATATAATAACATACATTAAAAAATTCAAGCTTTTAAGAAGCTTGTTAAAATATTGCGAACATTTGTTAACCAGTAATTATTTGTATAAATGACTTAAATCGTTTAAAATCACAAAAAATAAATAAATAAAATTAGGAACATTGCTTTGATATCATTATTACAAATATGCGGTGAATTTTTGCTCCAATAGAAAAGTATAGGAAAACTACAAAATTCATACTTGATTCTATTCTATGCACGTACTTACGCAGTGCATTGTTATGCGAAAAATACAGATAATGCTGCACTGCATAAGCATATGCATAGTAGAAGGTAGAGAGGTGAATACTACCATTGATCTTAACCTTGATTGTAAACACTTCGATTGCTTTTTTAATAATAAGAATAATAATAAAATATTGGTGAAAATTGTTTTTCAGTATGGATCCCACAATTTTTAAAGATGATTCTGCGCATGTGCAGTTTATGTAGTTTTGTTCCATAAGTAACGCTCGCATCAGTAACAAAATCCGAGTGAAGTAATGCATAATCCTTTATTTAATAAGTTTAAACTACAAGTTTTGATTTTAAGGCATAGCTATGAATGTTACACTTTTGAATATTCATAAATAATTTATCGCCCACGCATTGAAGTATTTATCTACATTATTTTGTATTAGAACGTTCTTAAAAAATATAACTAAAAATTGTGTTGCATTTCGCACAAGAGTCATCTAGAGCTATCTCATGTATCCACTCAGATTTCAGCCTCTAATAAAGAATGCTCATTAGTATATTTAAAAAAATGCTTCAAAGAACTAAAATAAACACAGAATTTTGAAATCGATGTTTATTTTTTTAGATTTTATAGATTTACCATTTTATTATGAAATATATTTTCTTTAATAAACTATTGAAAAAATAGGTTAAGAAAGTTTACGGTGTCAAAATTTTTACGATGTGATCAATTAAAGTTTTTCAAACATTTTATTCAATTTGTTTTTATCTACTCCAAGGTACAAATACTAATAACCAAATATTAAAAGCTAAACTAATGTTAATAAATAACTAAACTAATACTAATAATTTCCCGGATATGAATATTTTTTAAAAAAATATTCATATTGTTTTTTTTTATGAATTTAAAAGAGATTATTGTATTTCGTTCATTATAGAACTTTAAAAAGTAGTCGCATTATAAAAAATCGAACGCACTCTTCCATGTTTTTTTCACAATATAAATATGAAGAGAAACAATATAACAATATAATTTATTATAATCTTCAAAATTTAGATACTTTAAAACGCAAAATTCAATTGCATCTGTTTACTTTGAGCAAAGAAAAATAATTAGAGATTAGAGAAATAGAGAAGATAGAGAAAAGAGAGATAGAGATAGAGAAGAGAGATATAGAGAAAATAATTAGAGATTAGAGAAAAATAATAATTAGAGATTAGCGTAAAAGCATATATTTTCATTTTAAAAATAGTTGAACTATGAAAATAGCAAAACATATTTAATATATTATCTATATATCAAATATATTAACTATATATCAAATATATCCCTTCCGAGTTCCTAATGCTTCAATGCGATGTTTAACCACAAGTGAGCATAAAACCGCATTCTTAATAATAATTCAATGGAACTTTAAAACAAAATTTCGATCAAATGAGCTAAATCAAAGAAATGCTATTGAAACCAAATACAATTTAAAATCTCACTCCACACAGAGTTTTATGAGACACACAATTTGTGAAAATTTTCTGTTCCTCTTTTATTGAACGAGCTCGCATTCCTCTCTTACGCCATGATCATCACAATGTCCCAAGCCTAAAAAACTGTTCGTGCCCTCAAATTCTGTGACATACTTAAATGGTCGTAAAATATCCATTGTATTGACTTCCTTCCAATTCATCAAAATGTCGAAATCTGTAGGGGGAAAGAGCTACGTTAAAATGCGTGGGCAACGCTACTTGAACACATTACTCCCTACGTTAATTGCCGTGCATAACGAAAAGGTGTCGTTTCTTACCGTACGCTAAATGCGTGCACTGACGTCTTGGGGCTACGTCGAAATACGTGTGTAACCCTTAGAGGGTTAAATCCTTTTTTACGTCAAACCAATGTGGCACCTAAGCAGAAACTCTTTGGGAAAGTTTCTATACAGATGCTTTAATTGCAAGAATTGCAACCTTTTGTTAGTCTTTTTGAATAAGGAATATTGTGCTATGATGTATTCGTAGGGGATGCTGCATCACAATGGTCCAGAAAAATGATTTCCTGTATCTGCACTAGCTGTAGGGGTCGTATATGGATTTTAAAGAATTTCAATAACCTTGTGAAACCAGCGGCTCAAAACCTGCAAGATTTTTTTTGCTGTAATTAAATTGAGCTGAGGTAGTGAAATAGTATAGATAGCATATTATCGTATGACTGTTTGTTTTAAAGTGGTTTGAGAACGGAAAAACTTTTGTGCTATTTTCCTTTTTCCTTGTTTTAAAATAAAAGTTGCTGATATCTATTAAAAGACGAAAGGATAAGAATTTTAACGACAATAACTACGGATTAACGTGTAAGTACCAAAACTCGAGCGATTTTCACATTAAGTAATCGCCATCTTCATCTGCATTCTTCAATTCAACGATTGCTGCGTGGAACTTATTTATTAAGTTGAGTATGAGTTCAATCCGTTTTTTAAAGACTGGCGAGGGAATTTTCTTCAGAAAAATCAGAACCCTAATTTTATAAAACCTTATTTCATTTGTCAGCTGTTTTCGTATCTTCTAGCCCACTCAACTCGTTTAAAGCCTACGACTGCTTTCTTTTCAGCGTGCAAATAAAAAAATGACAAAATCAATTCACTGTATTTCGAAGAAGCATGTACTATATAATTACCCCAAATCTATGACCATATTCTGGGTTACTCTGTTCAGCAACCAATAAACCAATAATATTTTCATTGCTTTTATTGTTAATATCCTATCTACAGGGGATGAAAGCTTTGCACAGAAAGGATTCTGCATCTTTTTGAATTCCAAATTCATCAATTCCGGAAACGGACAGATTTAGTAGGTAAAAGGTAGATTAGAAACTCCTCCAGCTCGACATTTGATTTCTTTTTGATGTAGATTCGCTGCAAAAGCGTTGTAAAGCTGAGGAGCATAGTTTCACCTTGTATCATGATCGAACTAATCACTTGAATTAGTGGTTGCATTCTGTCAATTTTTTAAAATTTCATGGTATGAAAATTAATTTTTTTCATTCTTTTGATACCGAGAGTGTTTTCCTCATAGATCTTAAATCTCTTACAACGCTATTGCTAACTGAAATTAGCTTTGGGAAATTGGATTTTTTGAGTGGAAATTACTATATTTTTTGAACCATTATACCTTTTCCCAGCAATCTCCTTTGCGTTTTGCCTGGCCGTAAATCAAATTTTTTAAAATGTTGCCGAACTTCAGATTCATAGTCAGCATCCTAAAAATGGTAAACTTAATAAAAAAATTGAACTATGCCCCAATTTTATTTAAGGCACTTCACTAGAGTACCTAATGACTGAAATACTACATTAAAATTACAGAAGAACATTTGCGTATAGCTACAAAATTTAATATTATTTGTATCTCATTGGTGCAGTTGAACATTATGTAAAGTATGTCATCTGTTACTTTTTAGCTGATCATTTTAGTATTATTTCAAATTGCTTGTAACTAATAGCATGATGGAAAAGCCTCAAGCTAAAGAATATGAGATTTGAAAGAGTAAGGGGAATTAATTAGGAAATTAGATTTTATCTGAAAGTGCATAAGAATAAAATTCATATATTATTGTATAGATAAATGAAGCTAAGAGTTTGAGAATTCTATTCACGAAGCATCGCTAAATGGATTACAACAAGAAAGAAGGACAATTCTAGTAAACATCAAGAAGAACAATATTTGTCATAGAAACTAGAGTCTAATTATTTTTTATTGTCAAAAGAGAAAATATTACTCATCCATGATAAAAAAAATAATTAGGATTTCTTATATCAATGACTTCATGATAAAGAAACTAAATGAGCCCAGAGGAGTGAACAGGGATTTCCTATGCTATCATAGCGAATGTTTGCCCCACGCAATTATGACTTAGTATGTGATGTTACCAAAGTAATGGGCCTTGGATACTTCCATTAATTCAGTACTATGATTGGATATACCCAGAACAATAATCGTCAGTGTCATTCTAGAAGCTGATAAGCCTTCTAGATTGGTCCTATGAATGAAACAGGGCAATTGCAGATCCTATAGGAAATAGTTTTATTGTAGTCACTTTTTTATACCATCACTATTGTTTTTGTACCAAAATTTCCTGGGCATAATATTTCTTTATTAAATAAGTCTTATATTCAGAGTCTTAGTTACTTATTCTTGCAATATAAAAACATAATATTGTTTATATAGAATAGATATTTTAACCTAATTATACTATTTACATACAGTCCAAATTAGATTTGTTTTTAACAGAAGTCTTGATTATTTTATAATTTTCTTTAGCATGACTTATCAGCTGAACAAACACTTGTTATCCAGTTTTTGACTCAAGTTTTTTTTAATTGCCATTGTGATGGTTTTAACTTCTTCACTTTGCAGAATTAACTTTCAGAAGTAGATTTTAGATTTTAAAAAATCGAAGCTGGTTCTCAAACACGACTTTGATTTTCATTTTTCTATAGAAATGGATGTGACGAAGAAGGCTTTGTTGGTTAAAAAGTTTTGTCTAAGAATCATGGCTATCTTTGATTATCAGCGAGCAAGACATGTCTACGTAAAAATAGAAGAAATAACAGAATGTTGAATAAAGTGGGAGAGGCGAAAAGATAAGTAGTTGACTCAAAAAAGAAAAGTATAGACCTTTTAATAAAAAAACAACATATTAAATACTCATTTTAAATGTGACTAAATACTTCATTTATATATATATATATATATATATATATATATATATATATATATATATATATATATATAATTTGTGTATGTGTGTACCGGTTGTGGCATAAATTCGAGCAAAATTCAAAACATTATAATAAAAAAAGTAATACTCGAAAAAAATTGAGGTGTGCGGGAATAAGTTCGGAGAACCTTTGGATTTTGTTATTTCCATTAAAAAATGTATTTAAAAATTACCAATAGATGTCACTCATACGTCATACCGAGACGGTTTTCGCAAATCAGCATAGCTATAAAACACAAGGTTGGAAATGGATCTATCCTTCGACGCCAGCAGCATTCACTCGCTACCGAATCGAACATTAGTGGTTAAACTGTTTTAAAAGAACGATGAATGCGCGACTATAATATTGCGGCAGTTACGGACGGTGAAAGGAATTAAGGCGCCAAAAAACCCGATTTCATTAAATGGGATATTAAATTTAGTTTGCCGATTTGAGGAAACGGAAAGAATAGAGATCGTCCACGAAGTAGCAGACCATCCGTCAGCGCTGACCGCGTCCTTTTTGTCTAAAGGGTCGTAAGAAATGTGGCAGCCGGGACTTCAACAGGGAGTTGCAGTACATGTGAAGCAGCTAAAGTAACAGTAATTCCGGAAAAGCGATCCGACGCATTCTGCATTAAATCTTGAAACTGCATCCGTATAAGATAGAGGCACTTCTCCAGTTGTTGCCAGCAAATTGCGATAAAAGACAAGCCTTTGCAACATGGACGCTCACACAAATGGAACGTGACCAAAATGGTTACTCAACCTCATGTAGACAGATGAAGCCCACTTTCCATTGAATGGCGCATTAATATCGTGCAGTCGTATGTAGGCGACATCGACCCCTCGTGCTTACACGAACAGACCACTGCTTTCTCTGCATGTGACTGTTTGGTGCGGTTTCACTACGTCCTCCATTCTAGGCCCTTTCTTTTTTGAAGAGCGTTGTCATGTACCGGTTGGAAAACCTGTTCTGTCACTGCACAGCGCTATCGTAGGCTTTTGAGAAACCACGTTAGGCCTGCTTTGCAGCAAAGACGTAAGTTATCTTCCGTCACCTTATTACAGGATCGTACTCGCCCTACGTTACTAATTCCTATAAGACTTTCATTCTAGACATATTCACTGAGGACAGAGTGATAAGCCGAAATGTAAGAATAAGCGGCCTTCATGATTGGCAGATCTCACTCCAGTGAACTTTTGGGTGTGGGGATACCTAAAGTCTCGTGTGTACCGGGACTCCCCAGCCATTTTGATGGATCTGAAAGATGCCATTGAATTGGTCGTTGGTGGCATCGATGCCGACGTGTTACATGCAGCTATAATAGGTGTAGTAACGCGCCTCACTTGTTTAATATCTAGTGGTGGCGATCATGTTGAGCAACTTTTGCTTTAAAATAAAATGTACAATAAAGCTACTGTGCTCTGTTTTTCTGATTTGCAAAAACTGACTTGGTATAACGAGTGAACGCCATCTATCGGTCATTTTTAAAAACATTTTAAATTGGGAACAACAAAATTTAAAGGCTCTTTGAATATATTCCCGTAAACCGCAGTTTTTTAGGAGCATTACTTTTTTTATTATGATTTTTTTGAAGTTTGCACGAATTTATGCCACACCCGATATATATATTTCTAAATTTTTCCCTGCCAAATTTAACGCCAATTATATTTACTTTCCCATTTATCATCAT
>JAOUZG010003378.1:2548073-2563237 GCA_026289955.1 Argiope argentata
ATATATATATATATATATATATATATATATAATATTGCTTGTTTACTGAAAAAATATTTTTTGTGTGTGCATTTAGGTTATTTAAGTTTAGATAAATACCTATTTCTGATCTTTTCGTCTTTTTAAAATTCAAAAGAAAAAAATTGGAAGGTGGCTCATTTGAAATTGTCATTGAACGTATTATCATTTGATTTCTAACTTATATTTGACACATTTTATTTTAACCTAGCTCTACTTTTATTATAATAAACAAATATAGCAAACTATAAAGTCTTCATTTTTTAATCAACTTTAATAAATTTGCTTTTTATTCTCCTTTGCCGGAAATTTACGGTTTCAAAATTTTAAGTCTACTTAAATGTTACACATAAAAGCTGTGTATGTTATTTTGGAGAATAACAACCAAATAAAGTGAAATCTTCTTTCCAGTAACCTTGTATGCCATGCAGAAAGGAAAATCATGTCTTTGAAGCATCAATAATATTATGCAATCCTTTCTTTTTTAAAAAATCAGCCGTCATTCTTTCCCATTTTAATTTTAATGTACTACTTTAACTGTTGATATTGACATTTTCTGAAAGTAAATGTCAATAATTTTATTAAATCTTCACTCTTTTATTTTGCTAGTTTTCCCCTAGATATTCTTCTGCTTTTAATAATTCATTTATTTTAAATTGACATTAATTTTGTTCTCAGTAAATTTCGAAGGAGAACTTCTATTTTTTTTCCTCTGTCGTTAATTTTAAGCGTATGCATAACGAAACGATTTGAGGGAATTTAACACCCAGTATTTCCTCCAATTCATATCTAAAATCAGTTTGTTAATTTTCTGGTAATAATCTTGAAAAAATATCATAGCTTTCATAATTTTGCTTCAACCGAACGGAATGTTTGTCTAAGTATCTTCTTATTTACTTTCTGCTATACGAAGTACTAAAAGTATCCCCACATTACAAACTTTCAAGTAAAAAGTTTTGGAATTATGTCTATCTGTATCAGGACATAAAAAAATTACAAATATTTAGGTGTGTTACATTAATGCATGTTCTTTCAAATTTTACCTGACTTTATTTTTGCTAGACTGACTATACATTTAAACTCAAAAACGGTACATGCAAAATTCGGCACACCGTTTTACGTTCACAGTTTAAGTTGTATATCAAATTTTGGACCAAATTCGTTGCATGATCACAAATCCTGTGAACATTCAGTAAATAAATACAGAAATATGGCCTGCTGCTGATTAATTTGCCCTTGCTTATGCAAGCCAACAGTGGTAAAGTTAAAATAATTCTTTTGCATGAAGTTACAGAATTTCTTTAATGGAAGTAAATATAAGGTAGTAACTTTAAAACCCAAGATCTTATCAAGCCCGACTGAATAAACAAGGATTGGAAATGTAGAGGTGGCAATCGTTTAGTTATTGTCGACGCAACAAAGGTATTCGCTTTAGTGCAGTCACTCGCGTCGAGTACAATTTGTTTCCACTTGCGTCGGAGCCGCATAATGCTTGAAACATTACCATTTCTGTATATGGCTCACATTTATTGCTTTAAGAATCTCTGAATTAATTTTGTAGGGCCCCCATGGGTAATTATTTTTTACTTTACAGTCCCTGGCTATTTCTCAAGAGCACATTCAAGTTCTCATGATTATGATTTGATTAAAAACCAGTGAATGAGGCCTTCCCGAAACTTTCTCGCAGAATCTTTAATAAAAATTTTATTCCAGTGAATACCTTCCATGGTATATGTGTATAATTGTTGTGAAATTTTAACCATTTGGCATGAATTTAATTTTTTTACTGAATCTATAGTGTCATACTTGATGAGGTTTATGGGGATTAATCCCTGGAGTGGAGTTTATAGTAACTTGATCGAATTAGTGTTATTCTCAAACGATTGAAACAAAAAATTGATAAATAGTTACAGTTGTTGACGTAAAATCCCGTACCAAGTTTGATAGATTTAAGTCATTACGTTTCTGAGTTAAATACACAACAGCCAGCTCCTTGTGGGGCAATTTGAAAGTATTTTACATTATAGATGTTAAATCTATGGATCTAATTTTATCCATCTAGCTCTCTTCGGTAGGTAGTTATCGTGTTAATTTAAATTCATACAGCCGGACATACGGACTTTCTCTGAATGTATTTTTTCCGAATTTGATAGAAATTTACAAATTTGGTGTAAATACCGTATAATAATTTTCATCTATCTAGTTCAAAATATTTTTGAGTAATTTTTGTCATAGACAATCAGATTGACAGATTGGCAGGCATAATGCCAAAATGTGTTTTTAGAACTCATGGATATCTAAAACGTGAAGAAACGCCAAAATAGTGATTTGACGATTTCAGTACTTTATACTTTCTATAGGAGAAGGTAAAAAGAAGGGAACATTTCATGTATTCATTATAGAACTGTTCCAGAAATTCTTATAATGAATAAGCTCCATTCGAATCATCAACAAAACTAGTAATGCTTCCGCATCGATTCATATGCGTAGTACACAGCGCTAGTGTCTAAGAACTTTGTCAGAGAACTTTGAATATTTTAAGAAAGTGTGTATATTATATCCATAGCCAATAATACATTTCCAAACCTCATAGAAATATACAATATGCCTTGAAGGAATGGAAATGAATCCTAATTTTTATAATCTTGGAACTAGATTTTATTGAAATAACCATTTGAATTTTATACCACTAAAGGAAGTCAACATCTGGTTGAGTAATGGTCTTTCATGGTATACGATCTGTATCTAAGCTGCATTTTACAAATGTGTGATGTATAGTCCCTCATTCAGGAGTTCACTAACCAGATTATGTACAGTTTTAATTTTATGTCACATTTCTGTTGCTCATTATCTGTCATGCCATCAAAAATAATAATAAAAGGAGGTAAAGAATAATAAAAGGATTATTCCTACTATAACAAATTAATAATTGACAAATGAATTATGAAAGTAAAATTCCTTTTATATGCAAAAGAAGTAATTCGAACCATTTTCTGTCACCATTTAAGGATAACACACCTTATAATTACACCACCAAATGGATCTGCAATTAGTGAGGTTTACAAATGTGGACAAATAAGCTGTGATAAACTCTGTTTCTGAGATAAAATAGCGTTTTATTTACTTTACATGAATTTAATTTACTTCAAATTAATGAAAACGAAATTTTTCTATCGCAATTCATTTTTTAATAATTCATTTTTTTAAATTGTCCGAATTTTTATAAAAGTAGCTTACATTTAGAAAATATCGGGTTGGCGACTAAGTGATTGCCGCTTTTGTCGATAGATTCACTCTACACTTTCTTTTGTTGTGTTAACGTAGTCAGAGCATCTAACCTATATTTTTTTCTTACTGTGTGGACTTCTGCTTATAATTAGTAAAAAATTATATCGATTAGTTCTTTAGTTTTGTTTTTATACCAATTTAGAAATGGAAGAACAGGACGAACAAGTTGTGTACCGTATATGGAGATGAACCCTTAAAAGAAAGGCAGTGTCGAAATTGGTTTGAAAAATTTCGTTCTGGTGATTTTTCACTGAAAAATGCACAACGATCTGGCCGTCCAGTCGAAGTGGATGAAACCCATATCAAGGACATTATCGATTCAGATCGTCACAATACAACACGAGACATTGCAGAGAAGCTCAATGTATCACATACATGCATTGAAAAAAATTTAAAAACCTTGGTTATGCCAAGAAACATGATTTATGGATCCCTCACCAGCTAAAGGAAATTCATTTGACGCAACGGATTAGCATCTGTTAGTCGCTTCATAAACGCAATGAAAATTATCCGTTTCTGAAAATTCTAGTTACTGGCGACGAAAAGTGGATAGTTTATAAAAATGTTGCAACAATTAGTGGGCAAAGCAAGATCAACCAGCCCAAACAACATCAAAAAAGAGATTCACCAAAAAAAAGATTATGCTGTCAGTCTGGCGGAATTACAAAGTAATTTTGTATTTTGAACTCATGCCACAGAATCAAACGATCAATTCAAATGTGCATGTGGAACAGTTCGACAAACCGAATGATGCAATTAAAGAAAAGAGGCCGGTATTGCCAAATCGGAAGGGTGTTGATTTTCCATCATGATAACGCAAGGCCCCTCACATCTTTGGTCACTCGGCAAAAATTATTGGAACTGGGTTCGGATGTTTTGTCACACCCCTCATATAGCCCTGATCTTGCGCCTTCGAATTACCATTTGTTCCGTTCCATGCAAAACTCTTTAAATTGTAAAATTTTTAATAACGCGGATAATGTCAGATCATACCTAATTCAGTTTTTTAATAGCAAAGACCAGACATTTTACGAAAGGGGAATTTTTACACTTCCAAAATGATAGAAAAAGGTCATCAACAAGAACGGGCAGTATATAATTGAAAAAAGTTATGTTTTTTAAACAAAGATTCCGAATTTTCCTTCTCATTTGAAATTGGCAATGCCTTGGTTGCCAATAGCTCACATATGCTTTCTTTGCTTCTCATTAACTACATTTCTTTGAAACAAAGGCACACATTTTGCTACCTTTTTGATCACTTTTTTACCAAGAAGTTAGGTCAAAGTGTGAAATGTCCATTTAAGTTGGAAATCTTTCTAGTATGAAGCAAGGCTTACTACCATATAATCAATTTACATTAATCTATGAGGACATTTTAAAATTAAGCCTGTTCAAGTTTTTTTCAGGGGTGAATGTGGAAGAACAGGAATAAATGACAAACAATCAAACAGTGCTTATTTCAGGAGAAGAGAGGAAAAAATTAAAATCAACTTAAGTTGTGAACGGATTCTTTTCTCATTATTCAATTTATTTCTCGCTGGCTAATGGGAATATCTAAAACTCAGATTGAAGGGAGAATTAAAGGTAAGACAGATGCATAAAAAAAGAAAAGGTTTTTTAAAAATCGTAATTATTTTTACCTTATACGGACTGAATATAGCCAACATTCAATCAGTTAATCAGTTACTAGTGTTGATGATGACGTGTTCGCTTTTCAACGGAAAGAGGGTTGCAGTAGCTTCTGAGGGTATGGACCCCTGAGCATCCGAGCGCAGAAATCTCATATAAAGATGACACACACTTATGACATTCACTTGCACAGAAGGACCAATATGCCCTGACCGTAACTCGAATCCGGGACGCCCAGATCACATGGAAGACGTGCTACCTCTGTGCCGGGAAACCGGAATCATTTATTAGTTATAAATTCATTTACTTTGAGGTTCACCTAATTCATTTCTATTTAAGATATCGAAACCTGAGCACCGATGAAGTGGTGGTTAGTCTATCCTTAATTACTAACAATTCATTTTTCAGGAGCTGAAACGATTTTGATTATTTGAGTGAATAATGAGTTTGTATTTCTATTGATTATCAAATGTTTTACTAAGCTTTAGAAGTAATATATCGGTTCTGTAGGTAACAAGAATATATTTTCAGATAGCAATATGCGTTTAACTATCTATTTCGAACAATCATCTTGTCGAAAATGTGAAACTAATCTGATACCATCTTTCTTGTGTAAAGTGAAAATTTGTTTTGCTATCAGTTTTCATTCAGTTCTATCTCAATAATCTTTACTTATAATAAAGCACAATGTGTGTGTGTGTGTGTGTGTCTGTTGACGATGTACAGACAAGACTGTTCAACCTACAGCTACCAAATTTGGTATATGTATACCTTGGGTGCCGAGAATGTGCACTTAGGAGGCCTTTTTTGAATTTTTATTTAAAATTTTAATTAATTAAAAAATAAGCCGAATTTCGAAGTTTTTTCACCATAACTTCCGAAAATATTATAGCACAAAATTGATTTTTACATCAAGTTAAAGCACAAAAAATTAGCTTTTCAATGATAGTAATGTTTTGACTTATACATTAAAACTCTATTTTTAATGAATTTTTAAACATTTAATTTAATCGGGTTTTTTTCAACAATTTATTTCACATAGAATAAAAATAACATTTTATCTTCTCGACGATCTCAAAAAAATCAGCTTTTAATAAAATGTTGCCATCACGTTTTCAGAAGTCATGATTAAAAAAAAGTTAATTACTACCAAAAATAAAACAGAAAAATATAATTTTCATCACGTGATTATATGAAATGAAATAAATAGGAAATGCGATATTTTTAAACAATAAATGCAAGAGAAAATTTTTCTTGATCGTTTGCAATATCAAAATTAACAATTCCATTAAAGAATTAAAGTAAATAAAAAAAAAACAAATTAAAAATATATTACAAAAGTGCGACAGTTAAAACTGAAAAAGAATTTTTAGAAAAGCACTAAACGATAATCTTCTGAGAGCGAGATTAATTATTTAAAAGCAAGAAATCTTAAACGATCTTCGAAAATGACGTCATTTCAAAGAAACGACGAACAAAAAGCAATTGATAATCAGTAGTAGTAAAATATTTTTGCATTCTTTTTTTTAATTTTTAAAACAATAAGACATGTTTTGAATTGTTACTTTTACTTATGTGAAGCAGATTTTTTGTGCAAATCAAAGAATTCGCCTTCGTGATTGTAATTTATCTCCGCATTTTAATGAATCATGCGAAATAAAAACGCATCTTCTTTCAACGAAGTAACGTAATATAAAAGCTATACTGATAAAAGTAGGTCAGTTGTTTGAAAACGCATCTTCTTTCAAACAAGCTTACGTAATAATTAACAATGAAAAATTTGTAAAAACATATAAAAATATTTTTTACCTGCATATTTTGCAAACATCAAAACTTTCTAACCAAAAGAATATCATGTTCTCACATGAGAAAAAATAAATCAACTATCTTTCCAAATTAAACATATAAAAATTTAATTTTCGGCACGTGTCTGTATAAAATGAAACAAATATGAAACATGATATTTTTGGGAAAATAAATGGATGGAAATGTTTTCTATGATATTTTACTATACATATATTATTAATCCAGTCAAACAATTTTATTTAAGGCAAATATGGCTTAACATCTACAATGCATCTTCTGTAATCGGAGCCCAACATCTAATTTCTTAACCTTTTTGGGAGAGACGTAAATCTTTTAACAAATGGTCTAAGTGAAATATATAATTAGTAGATTGAGAAAAAAAGTGCTGATGAATTAAATTTTTACATACATCATCTGCTCTGTGAATCATATTTAACAAAATATTCTTAGACAATAAATCCTTAAAATAAAAAAAGTGTTACTCCAATCAACTAAATGAATCATGAAAGCTGATCGATCTATGAAAATATGTTCATAGATCAATATAACTATTTGATAAAAACTGGTGATTTTAGATCACTTTATCAAGATATCATAGAAGACAATCAAGGTTACTCTAGAATAATTGGTCTAGATTATGAAAATGATGATTGTTCTAAACTTGCAATATTCAGAACTGAATAAATCAGCCAGATTTGAAGAAGATAGAAATGTTTATTTATTTATTTAGAAGTTGAAATATTAAGAATATTTTACAAATATGAATCTATAAGACCAAAGGAATTTAAACCATAATTTTTTTTGAAATATATTTATAAATCTAAAAAAATGTTATTATTGAGAGCATTTATATACATCTAAAAATAAAATTAATACTGAATGTTTCATTTAACCTGCGAAATTTTTTCTGAATAATTCCTTGAGATATTATAAATTATAAAAAATATATAGTGTTTCAATTTCTGTATTAAACACAAAACTTCAATGCCGGACTACTCTGCTTTCAGTTCTAGGTTTTATTAAAAGGCATGCCTGAATTGAGTAAAAATTTCTTTATATTAAGTGCTCTTCCATCATATCCACTTTAATTTAAAACTGAATTTTACGTGCACTGATAGAAAATCAGAGAGAGATGTGGAGTTCAAAGATAGGACTACTTAAGGCCTGCATAATAGTATAAGTAAATTATAGGATTATCGAAATTTGAAGCTTAAAAATATTTTGCTGAAAAACTTATTATGAGACCATGTTATGTGTAAAAAAATGATTGAACCCTTTAGTCGGTATTAATATTGGCGAACCGACTGGTCGCCAAAGGCGGCTAGTTACTAATAAAAAAGGATAAAAAAGGATTACTAATAAAAAAGGTTACTAATAAAAAAGGAAATACTTCAACATTCCAAATATTTACTATAATAAGATAGGCTTTGAAGTTCTCGCCCCCTCCTGTAGTGTGGAAATGCTTCTCCCTCTGCATTTAATACACATCTACTTTTTAAAAAATACAAATCTACTTTTGTTTTATGTTAATCATGTTCCTTCTTTTGTAGTAGACAGTTTGTCAGTGGAATCTGCATATTTTTAAGGCTCTTAATTTAGAAATATTTTCATCATTCTCACAGTAACTATCATTTTGATTAATTGTATTCTTTGTTATAATTGTTGTGCGCAATCATCAAATTAAAGGTAATTATATTTGATTATCTGCCCTTTTGGGAGATATATTTACCACAAAGTTCAACCATCTAGGTATCTATAATCAAAAGTCAACAAAGGATGAATATCTCATTTTAGTACTGGAATTTCAATCGAAATCTTCTTATCCTTTTTCTAAACTATGATAAATAATGGTGCTTTGATTTCTAATTTATTTTTATACGTAAAAATAGTTGCTTTCAGCCGTCAATACTATCAAATATTGGGAAAATGCTACATTAAACTGTGGAGAGTTTTCCAACCAGGCTGACATATCTATGCTGCCGACAAAGTCTGAAATTTGGCATTTTATAGAATGACAAAGCGGCAAAATATGAACTATATAAAACCAAAAATTAAAATGAAGCAAAAAACAAACAAATGATCCGCTTATGCAACAGCATGTGTCAAAAAATATAGATAAAGTGATAGGCGGCAGTGGATTCCACTTACATAACGATGGCATGCGTCAAGATGAGATTTCCTCTCTAAGTTGTATGGGCTGAAAGGAAATCCGCATACGCACAAAGGGCCATCAAAAAATTCATAACTTCTGTGAGCCTGATATTAACAAGGACAAACTGGTTGCTTTGTGCGAACTATTGAATTGAAAATTTATCCAAAAATTGAAAATTTATTAAAAATAAAATTAATTAGTTGTAAAATCAGTCTGAATATACTAGTTTTTCAAATGGAAAGAAATGCGGAAACATTGTTTCCCAGTGCTTCTTTGGCAAGCATTGTGCGAGGTCCTTTTCTTGACGTCGACGAGGGCCGATGTGATTCGCACAACATTTTAGCAATTGTAATGAGTGTGAAAAGAACTCGTTTTAAGGAATTGGCGTTTCGAGTGTAGTTCTGGAAATATTAGAACTACACTCGAGACCACAGTTCCCTTTGCGCCCAAAGAACAGGCTTTGAATTGAATAGATTCAGGTTACTGTAATTCCTTTGCGACAATTGTTCCAGTAGAAGCGGTCAAAGATTTATCAAGTGTGTGAGTAAAACAAAGTGTCAAAATATGAAATGTCTTTGCAAAAGAAAAGTAATGAAGTATAGTTCAAAATTTCATTCATGGTACAGAAAGTAGTTTAATTTTATTTTTCAATTTTTTTAATGAAAAAAATGTGTTTTTTTTTTAAATTTGTATGTTTAAAGAAATCTTTCTTTAATGGTACTTTTTAATAAGAACTAAGATTAGGTCCTAGTCAAAATTAAATTACTTGCTTTTCTTGGTACAAGTAAATTCGAATTTTTCTTTCCTTTAATACGACGGATAGGTTTTAAACTGTTTAATTATTTTAAATAAATTTTCTACTGGCCCTTTCGTAATAATTTTTTATATTTTGGAGGAATTATAAATAATATCTTTAATATTTGTCATCCTATAGGATGCCGAGATATTGTGAAGTAATAATTCTCTCATTTCATACTTTGTCTAAAATATTCTATAAAATACTTAAGTATTCAACATAATGTCGGCGTTTCATACATTGCCAATGACATGTATATTGATATAATCTAATATTACTATTATAATAATACATATCAACTTAAATATATAAAAACAATTATTGAACACAAATATATTTAGTAGGGTAAAAATTTTCATTTCGGAACCCTTTCTTTGAAATCTTGCTTCAAATTTTAACTTTTGTAAAACAAAGCCACATTTCGAAGTTTCTGGACAATATCTTTCGAAGGATATATCGGATAAAAGATATTTTTACATGAAACTTTTGTTTTCTAATAATACTGGAAGATGCAATAAAAGGTATATAGTCTGATTTTTTGCGTTCTTATATATGTAGTATAGAAAATTGTCATTAGTCAAAGCCTCGAGTTCGAATTGTTTCGTCTCTACGTTTTAGGTCTTCCAAAGTTCTAAAATCCCAGTTTTCAAAAATGTCTGTCTGTCTGTGATAGATTACTCAAAAACTAATTGAGTTAGGCGAATGAAATTGGGTACACGATCTTTGCTCCTCATTTGTATATTTTACTCAAATTTTGAGCAAAAGCCCTTTAGAAGAAGTCTGACTGCCCAGTTGTTTGATTATTATTTCACAAGAGGAGTACAAAACGAAGAAAACTCGATAGGTGTAATTCGATAACAGATTTTACATCTAAAGTGTCGATACATGTACAGAGTAGATGTCGATTTTTAAGCCAATTATAATTAAGGAGTTGCCCTCTGTGTGTCTGCCCTTTTTGAAATATGTGAATTCGAAAATACAAAAACGTAATGACTTAGATGTATCAAATTTAGTTTGGGATTTCATTTGGTTGGGAAAAAAGCGTCTAAAATATAAATTCTATTTTCAGATACTATTAACTCTATGTCAGAGATTAATCGCCAAAACATTTGTCGAGGATCACACGATAGATTCAGTAAAAATGCTAATTTCACTCCAAACGTTAAAATTTTCTAACTATTCTTTGCCAATGCTATGCAAAGCCTTCTCTGGGGAAAAACTTTTTTTCAAGAGTATGTGAAAAAAATTACAGGAGACCGCTACAGCTAGTTTTAATTATCGTGATCAATGGCCGATATTGTTCAAGGAGACATTTTTCCATGTCAGATGAAAAGATGAATAAGAATCATTCAAGCAAAAGAGGAAATGTGAAATGACGCAAAGGGGACATTTTATGGAAAGGAATCTGTGGCAACAGACAGGATGAGGATTATGAATCAAGTATGATGTAGAATCCGTCTAAGGCGATGTCTTTCACTTCTATGAATTTTCCATAAATAGATGAAGTCCAGAAATTTGCATTAAAATTAATGTAATAAAAATTAAACTGTCTGTGTCAAAAGTTCCTGACTTTAGAAGTGAGGTTGTTTGCTTTTTCATTACGTGAAATGTTTATTTTGCACTGCAGTAAAATTTTGAATTGATAAAACTAGAATATTGCTTTGGCAATATACATTTAATGGAATTTATAACTTTTTGATTACTAATATTAACAGTAAAATATATCAAGGCAATGAAATCTTGTAGCGTGTCTCTCGAACAAGAGATTAGATATCAAATAGAACTGAGCATCGAAATGTTACAGAATCAAGCATTGGATATACAATTAAAAATTGAAATTAGAAATGGACATTGAATCGAGTAATCGGAACTGAAAATAACTTGTTACAATACCCATTTCTAATATATATCCTCCGTTTAGGATGGTCTAAGGCTAGTTAAAGCATCGAGTTAAACATGTGGTGCAGAAATTTCGAAAACGTCCTCTTCTAATCCATACCCAAACCATTGTTCAGCTTCAAAACAAGTGGTGTCCAAAATACACATTTAACAATAAAAACTTTGATTTTATTTTGAACTTTCTGTTTCACCGATTCTTAACTTATTTTTTTTACTTTCTTGTATAGAAATTATTTGAAGTTAGAGTATCGTAATCATCGAAAAGTTCGGATTCGGGATTTTGATGAATGTGCACATTCCAGATCTCTGCACATTTTTTAATTATGTCTATCTGTCTCTGAATACAGACAAATACACAGCTTTTGAGCTAAATGGATAAAATTTAGTACACTGTCTTACAAAAAATATGTGCAGATTTTTATCAACTTTTGAAACAAATCCATTTAGAAAAAATCTGAATATTAGGTTATCTAATGTAAGTCAACCTGATATAATCACAACTACAAATTGAAGAGATCTAGATAGACAAAATTTGAACTCAAGTCTAACAACCAAAGTTTAGACACCTCTAAAGTTTCAAGGGCCCGACTGTCAAGCTGTTTGTATTTTCGTCAGCATGAAAATGCTGTAACCAAAAAAAAAAAAAAAACAACACAATGACAGATATATGTAATTTGGCCTGTGATTGTGCATATACAATAGTAGTTCTGTGTCAAATTTTCGTTCAATTCATTTGTAAAAAAACCTCTCAGAATACGCTTTGGGTGTTCTGTTTTTTTATGCATTACCCGTATCAGCGATAAATCGTGTAAAAAAATAATCGCCAAAATTTGAATGCTAGTAGTTTATTTCACAGCTACCATTTGCCATTGGCATGTGTTTATTAAATATACAATTACAGTTTATTAAATATACAATTATATGACAAAACACTCCCCTTGGTTCATTATTAGAACTCTCCTATGAATTACTAAAACAGCTACTTAATGAAACTGTAAAACATTTTCCACTCTATCATTATCTCTATTTCTGATGATTCCAGCTCCATCTCCAACAGTCGAAACGTCGTTTGAATAAAGTTTCCACCTTTTTTCCTAAGTTTACTTCCTTTCAAGTACAAGCGAATTTAAACAATAAAGAACTCGCATTTCAAATTTCATATATACAATTTTTGCAATTATCTTTCATTTTAGCGTCCAAAAGTATACCGCTTGAGGGTCCTGAGAATTTAAAAACTTTAGCACATAATGTCTTACCTATTTTTCTTGGACGTGTTTCACTTATATTTTTATAAACATTTTCACGATTTTTAACCCCTCCCCCCTTTGCCAAGACTTGAACTACTGATGTCATGGGGAATGAAAATGCAATATCTACTTTAAAATGAATCGGTTTTCGATATATGTCTGCATTTAAAGGTTCTTAATTGATAGCGAATTTCTAATTAACTCAATGAAAGTTGAATATCTATCTTGTTTGAGATGATAATATTTTCACACCTTTCATTATCAAAAAATATTTCCCTTTTTAAAATTTCAGAAAATAGCAGCGGAATGTGAAGGAATGACATAATATTGACTGCCAGAATGCAATATGTGTAATATGTGAGAATATAAAATTATATTTAATATTAGAAATCATCAAGACATTTCAAAAATACAAGTAATGTTTTTAAAGTAAAAATTACATAAAATCTACTTATAGTCTGTAATTTTAATTAAAAAATATATATAACAAAAAAATTTAAATTTCGTGACCTCTCAAAAAATTGCCTTTTTAGGAAGATTTTGAAAAAGCTCCAAGAGCTATATATTTTCTAAATTGAACTATTTTTAAAGAAGGATTTCTAACTTAATTAAAGATTTATAGTGGTGGTAAATAAATAGAATAATCTAAAATAACCATAATGTTTTCATTCAGTTAGAACGCTAACCTTAGAGATAAAAACATCGTTTCTAAAAAGGAAATTACTTTTTAATTCATAAAAATTATTAATCTGTCTCGAAATCTTTATTAATTTATGCTTCTCAATGATTAAATCTACCGAGGAGTTCGGATTTTGTTTTTATTGAATGTCATTCATGATATATTTTAATTTTTATTAATATAGCTAATTTTATTAATATAATAATAATATTAATATAATATTAAAATAACACGCAAATCCATAGAATTGAATCTGACCATTTCTTGATTAGATGAAGTTGATGTTGCAATAAACGCACAGGAGTACTCAAGCTTGGTGTTCGTAAATACTTATTCCATATTTGATTGATATTGAATTTATTTAGATAAAATGCGATTTATAGGAAGCTAAACTTACCGATTTGCAAGTGCATCTCACACAAGCATTCAAGTTTGGTGTTCGTAAATATTTATACCACGTTTGATTGACATGATACTCTTGATTGGAGAAAGTGCATGTGGATTTAGAGATTTCCATAGAAGGTAAGGCTGAAGGAGGAGCCCCCAAAGAAGCTGTAAAAAATTTTAAACACTTTACTTGTAAAATAGATTTTTAAAAATTAGTATTAGAATGAAAAAAATGATCTAAATATTTAGTAAATTAGCAACAGAAAAAATAAAGAAAATAAAATTCGGTTCAAAAAATAAGAAAAGAAATAAAATTCTAAACAAAATTTTGAAGAAAATTTCACTTTAATTTCTGAATCTCACGAGTAGATCATTCAACGAGGTCGAATAGACTTTTGGAAAGTCGGGAAAGTGATATTCCATTTGTCTAGTTAATCAAAACATAATGTTTAAGATTTTTATTGTAGCTTTTCCAAAAATTTTTAACTAGGTTTACAAAGGCAGAACAAAGGTGGTATTTGTAAAGGATTTTTTTAATTAAAAAAAACCAAGACTACGGAAGAAATCAGACTATTTGGAATTTCATTTTCTTTGTGTAAAAAAAATGAAGATTTTGTAATGGACTTATTTGAAATTTTGTACAGTTTTGTATTCTTCCTAGCATCGAAATATTTTCGTACTCTCTGTACTTGAAGTAATTTAATCGATAAATATTAAGTTTTTATTTCATATGAGAGGCAAATTCTTGCAGTAAATTTGAGAAAATATAATTGATTTTTTAAAGAAGTTTTATTTCTATTTATAAAGAAGTAAATACAGGGTATCCCAAATAGTTGAAACACACTTTAATGTTTTTACCTGTTGAAGATAAATAGACTCAGTAAATTGTAAAACTTTTTTTAAATTAAGCTAAAAAAGGGGTTTTCGTTGGCGAAAAATGTTGATATTAATTTTTGAAGTGACACTTTTTTAGTTTTTAAATGATACTATTAGTCGCGATTTATGATTTCAGAATTGCATGAGACAATTTTTAAATAATAAGCAATCCTTTATGGGATTGAACATCTGTCGAATATCGTGAAACTTTTGAGAATAGGAATTTTTCTAAAAATCAGCTTAGAGCTCAGAAAAACAATGTGTATCAAACCATCTTGCTTGAACTTGAATATATTCATCTCTTTTTATAATTTTCTTGCGATCTTACTAAAAACTAAATATTATTTTTATTTGTAATTATATATATATATATATATATATATATAT
>JAOUZG010003378.1:2563337-2611319 GCA_026289955.1 Argiope argentata
TGTGTGTGTGTGTGTGTGTGTGTGTGTGTGTGTATGTATTAATAAAAATGCAACTCGAAATGCGTTGCTAAGCGCAAAACTGGAGAACGGCTCGACCGATTCTGCTAATTTTTAAAAAATATTTTCTTTAAGACACGAGGATGGTTCTTATGGAGAGAAAAAATTAAAAAACTGCGTGGAAAATAGTTAAAACGGCACTTTCCTTACTTTCCCGCCAAAAATCTTCATTTCCTTCCCCCATACCAACTGAGTTAGGATACCAGGAAGTGATAAATTATGATTTGTTTAGAAAGAAATACGCGAAGTCAGTTGGTTTTCATTCATAGATAACGGGATGTTTAAAAAAGAAAGAAAATAGTTGCTTTTATTATTAGTCGGCATGAATATTTAATCTATGCCTGCTCAAAATAAAGTCTGGGCAGGGAAGAAAAAAAAGAACGAAAAGAAGGGTGTGTGTGTGTCACCTTTATTTCCTCTGTGAGCGGCATTTTCCAAGCTGTTTCTAAACTTTCGCATCTCTTGAAAACCAATTGTGTCTTTATTTGTTTAGTGTGTTTGCATTTATGAAAATTTGAATCTCATTATTCTATAAAAACGTAGAATTTTGGACCTTTCCCTCCACCATGTGAGTAAAATATCAATTCCGGGACAATCATTGATCGGATAGAAAGAGAAAGATGAGTAGTACAGTGAACAGAACATCAGAAGAAAATAATAAATGATTATCAAAATTTGTTTGGTTTAAAAATATTCTGGTGAAAAACCTGTTATGAGACACAGCTACATAAAATATTATTTGAAAATTTTAGCGAGCATTAATACTGGCGAACCGACTGGTCGCCAAAGGCGGCTAGTATATATATATATATATATATATTAGTTCATACTAATTAAATATAATAATGAAATCCCAGCCTGCTGTCTGAGAAGAACTCTGATAAATTACTGTTGCAGAAACAAAAAAAAAATCAACCAAACAAATTTTTTTTTGAAATTTCGTAATTAAAATCGCAGTTTGATGGTCATTATTTTAGTATATATAATTCTAAATTGTTTATAAAAAAACTGTTTTCGAGATCTGCACAAAACAAGAATGGCCAATTAAGACATTTTTTCATTTTCGATGAAAAAAATCATAAAAAATGTCTGTATCCTTAAAAAATAATTTAGATAAAAATGATTCCTTGCCCCTTTCTTTTGTGCCATTTAAAATATGGTTCAGTGAAAATAAAGGAAATATGCAAAATAACGATGATATTCTTTTAATAGAAAAGATTGCATGGCATGTATGAAAAAATTTGAGTCCCAAATGCTTACACACAAAGCATTAAGCAGATAAATGTTATTTAGAGTGAAAAAATATTGAATTTTAAACACTTAATTGCAGCGAAGCCTGTTTCAAACTAACTCCTCGTCAAAAATTGGTCGATGTTTATCATTCATTGATAAGTTATCTCTCGAAAACCTGTTACAAGAATCTATTAAGATTTTCAGTTGTAAGAGTACCTTCAGAAATAATGGGACTAAGGAATATTTGACTAAAAGAGTCTTATTGTTTTAACCAGAATCGTTGTGTGAGCTAATTGCTTCACATTTCGAAAACAAGCATTAGTAAAACTATCTAAACACATTTTTAATTAAAATAATTAATATATTTAATTAATATATTTTAATCTTGCTCTCATCATGTGAACGAGAAATATTCCATTACCGTTGGGAAAGGAGCTTGGTTCAATGCCCTGATAAAGTCGAAATTTGAATAATCTCTGGCCATTTTACATTTTTCATGCTAGCATAAACTGACTTCATTATATTTAAAACAGACAAAAATCGGCATTGAATTCATCCTTTAAGAACGTAACTTCTCGCAGATGTGAGGATTTTTTATCCAAATGCATACGATAATTTTTTTTCTTAAAAAATGACAGGTCTCAATGTTACAGGAGTGAAAATCAGTAAATCTATTACATGTGTAGACAGTATTCCAAGTACGGTTTTTATGCTTCATTACCATCGTTTTCCCTCTTTGAGATACCTCATTCCTAATTTAATTTCTAGTTCTCATTCGTGATTGTCTAGTCTCAATTGAGCATATTTCAGTCAATTTAGAATATACATGCCAAGAATTTTTTTAATAATTATCTGTAGCAAAGATAAGGATTTTTTTACTTAGAAATTTCTCTGAGGAAATAGTATAAAAATTTAAAAAAAAATGAAAGTTTTTGAAAATTAATATCAGCACTAATTCATTAACATAGACTCATTTCTTAATTTACATAACAACTTTTACAATTTAAAATGCCTATTTATCTCCTAAGGGGACAAAAAAATTCAAAATGTGTGATTATTTTTGAGATATACTGAATATGAAAGGTCACAGAAAAGCGTAGGCTCACATAATAAATTTTAAAAAAAAATTTAAGCGACTAAGATTTTATTAAGATATAAAAAGTATTTTTTAATCCCAAACAAGTATGTCAAAACCGAATCACAAAAGCATAAGACGCTTTATATTAAAAAAATAAAGACTCAATGAATATTATAAGAAAGAAAACTAATAAATAAAAGGACAAAAAATATATTATGAATGTGTTTAAAATTTCAGTATGTCTATTAATACCTCAGACTTTTGTGATTTTGTTTCGACATCCAAACTTATGATTAAAAATATTTCTGTTTAGTACCTGGTGGGTAAAAAGTCCTTTAAAAATTCATAAAAACCGTAAAATTAAGCAAAATCAAAAATGGTCAGAAGATGAAGAAGTATTTTTGTTATTTATTTTCAGCAGTTTTGTAATCGCCAAATTTCAGCTAAACTATGTACAAAATCATTAAATTGCACAACAAAAAAACCCCGAACTATTGAAGCGATGACATATGTCTCCTCAGTGACTAAAGAAGGTGAACTTTTTTTCCTATCTAATCAGGGCCCCACCAAGGAGTTAATTTCAAGCTTAAATACAGGTACTGGCTGGAAAAAGACCTAAAATTCTTAAGCAAGGACATCATGGGAGGAAATTCTGAGGATCGTCAAGGCCCGCTGAGAGCTGTGGAGCTCTTTAAGGAGAAGAAGCAGATTTCAGCATTGGAGGGATTTTGTAATAGCTGTCATTATTAAAACTTTCAAGCGGTTATTCAATTGATACCTAAAACATTAACGTTTGCTACTGACATTAATGCTGGACACATTTATGATTATTTTTTTAAAGTTTTTTATATGAATGTTATTGAATGCGTAAGGTATCCGAGTATATTTGAAGTATGAAATTTGTGTTTTTAATTTAAGATGTAAAGTTAAAAAGGAAAATTTTTAAATACTTTTTCGAAAATTATTCATTTTTTTTCTCCTCCAGCTAAATTCTGTTCTAAAACTGATTTCTGATTACCGGATTCTTTTTTAATTTTAAAGAATATGTATTGTGATATGCCCTTCAATTGCATTGATAAGTTAAATGTTTATTTATCTAATTAAATAGAAAATGCATGTTAGCTGATTTGAAATAATAATTTACTTACCCTTTATAATATTCATTTAATATTATTCTCCCATTATTAAGGTACTGCAATGATTCTTTTGATGATAGAAAAATAAAGTCCAACACTATTATGGACTCTATAAATATATTTTTAGAAAAATTCTAAAATAATACTGCTTATATGATTCGAAAAAGAAATATAAATTAAATATTAAAGAATTTAAATAAAAACAATTTTTTCCTCATTCTATTACTAATCAGTCTATTACTAAAGCAAAAATAATTGTTAAGAATTAAAAGAATAGATTTTCAAATAAGAGAATAGGAAAATTGTTATTTTTGGTCGTAAGTGGATTCTGACCGTAAACAGACGTTTGACATTATACAAGTTTCTTCATTTTATTTAAGACAATGCAAAATATGTAGATTTCTTTTACAAAAATATTAAGATTTCCATCGGTGAAATTTTTCGGCAGATCCTTTCCAAAGTATGGCAATTTCACCCTCAAAATTTCTTTATTTATGAAATGTTTGTCTGTCTCTCGTTACTTGCAAGCGGGCTCGCTTTATTTTTATTTAACTGGAGAGCACTGCATTTTGTAAAAGTTTCTCGTAACTTTGGGTTGCCAAACTTCGTCATTTCCGATGACAATTCAACTGGCTGTGATATAAATTAATGATGTATACCTCGGCAAGACGATGGTGTTGAGTGAGAAGGGGCGAAGTGTAATTGTTGTGATAAATGAGGTCCCTTCCCTGTTGCTGCTGCTTGAAGGCGAATTGAAAAAAAATGATGACAAATAGGAGAGTTTCATGAATTCTGTTACATGCGATGTATTCCAGAGATTTTGCAAGCTCTCCAGTCACTCGTTCTTTCGATCTCATACAGCTAGACGCGATCAATACAGATCACAATTGACGAAAAAAAGAGAAACAGGAACGCTTGTTTTATTAATGGATTGTTCTCACAACGGTATTGAATTATCTGATGAGACTTTCGAAGAAGCCAAAATAAATCCTCTTGCTGTTAAAATATTAGCAAATCGAATAGAAGAGGGAGAAGCGTGTCTCTTAGTTGTCCGAAAGATGGCTTAAAAGAAAAAAAAAAGGAAATAAATTATTTTGAAATTTTATTAAAAAGCACTTTCATTAATATAAAAGAAAGTGCATTGTATTATATTAATTATCTTGCATTTTTTATTTTAATAATTCTTTACTAAATTATGACATTTTGAAAATATTTTTTCTCAAATTCATTACCAAATAGCTTGTTTTAATTAAATTAATAATATAATGAATATTAGGCTCTAAAATATTAAAATCAGATATAATCTCCCAGAACAGATGAGTGCGAGAGATCTGAAAATTCTCGCACAAAGGAAAAGTCGATTGTAAAATTCTATCCTTATCGATTCCAAATTTCTATCCTATGATTGAAACAGGTCAAGTTACGAAAAAATGTAATAATATGAGGTCATGTTTGCCCAAAATGATATTTCGGATAGTGAATTCTAAAGTTGAGAAAGGAAAAAAAATTGTATGTTTTTTTAACATCTAAAAGGAAGACTTTATCCTTGATCGTAATCGCGAATTTTATTTTGTTAAAAATAGATGGCATAGAAAGTTGGGAAAAGTGTAGAATTTAAATTAGCATTTGAATGAAAGCTTCTCATATTTAATTTTAATACATTAAATATATTTTTCCCATATTAAGATTTAAACATGCTTGTCCGCGGAAACATTTTAAATTGCTATGAAATATTTATTAAATTTTTGTGCTTAAGACACAGAGCGTGTCTAAAAAAATATCATTTTCAGGTAAGAAAAAATGACAGGCAATTCAAAGCTCTTCCCCGTATACAAAGTAAATAAATTCGATGTCGAGTTAATCAAAAAAAGTAGTTTGTAATGATATTTGTGAATACGATAACACAAAGAGTTAGATGGGTGAGTTTTAGCATCTTGTCATGCATTCAGCGTTACATGATAAAATTCAGCTGCACTAAAAGTTTGCACAGTTTTGAATAGAGTCGGAAGAAAGTGTATAATTTCTGAGTACATAGAAAACTATAAAGTAAATGAATTAGATTGTGGTTTTATCGAAAAAATTGTAGGCATTCTTCAGAAATTGAATAAAATCGTTTGACACCTGCCCCGCGTTATGTATTTTTGTTCTCTTTGCAAGTGAAACGGTAAATGAAGAAAGATTTGTAAATGAACTAGGCACTAAATCTAAATATTCGCATGAAAAGAAAAAGGTGCACAATTGAAATTTTTATGCAGTTATCGTGTATGAATCTTAAGATGTTACATTTTTTGAATTCTTGGTCCTAAATTTCTTGTTAAAGTAAAAAGAAAAGAAAATCAGAAAGCTTCTTAAAAGTTTTCTATTTCTCGAAATTTTTCTAAAATATTTTATCCAAATAAAAAAAATAATTTTTACAACCCCGGGTCTTTTCAAATCTCTAATCTGCACCTTTGGTAAACTTTTGATTAATCATTCAAAAATTAGATTCAATAACTTATTATAAAAATTTTGAAATAAATTATTAATAATTTCAAATAAGCATTAAACTTTTTTTATGTTCTAAAATTGTTTAATATTTGTAAAAATAAAATTTTGTATTCCCCAGTTCGTGACGGTCATTCGACTTCAGACAGACTATTGCATGTGCTGAAAAGGGAAAAGTAAAAAACAAAGATTAAATCCCGGAGAAATAATGAATCTAACCAAAACAATTGCACTGATAACATCAGGACATTCCATAGTGTTTAATTTCTCAGAGGCACGACTCTCGTTTTTCACTTTCTTCCAGAAATGTTGCAGCTTGAAATGCTACCACTTCAAAGAAATACACAATTTTGATTCTTTCAAAATTTAATTACTTATTAATTTATAAATGTATCTAAATTTCAATTTCTCTCGAATACAGCTACTTATAAATAAATTTGAAAAAAAAAACATTTCAGAACTTTATAATATTTATAATTATAAAGGGAAAAAGTGGTTAGAGTAAAAATAAATTATTATATAGTGTGTTTTATAAGCTTCTTTCATTACACTTATTGCAATGCAGTTGACAGGTTTTCAACCATCCAAAGTGAATGAAAGAAACGGTCAATAAATGCTGCTACTTGCCTGTAATTCCAATGAGAAGGAGAAAGAAGACTTGGGAGACGAGTCCTAGTGTTTGTTGGGAGATTATCATACTGGAATTGAAACCATGATTTGATGAAAGAGCTGAAAAAGAATTTCTCAATTCATATTAGTGTATACATTCAATAAAAACATCAAAGAATGAATAAAAAGTTACAATAAGAAACAACAAAAAGGGAACAGGCAATAAATTCTTGAAGTTATGCGAGCATGTTGCCGATTAGGCAGAATCAGGACTGTTAAAATCCTAAAAGGATCCAATTCTCGAATTTGCTAACATTTAGACACGGTCTAGCTGGTCCCACTTGCCCAACAAATTCGCATAATTGAATCAAACCGTCCTTTACTTTTCTCTCCCGCCTCTGATTCTTAATCTTTATCTTCCTGGACTCCTATAAGAAAGTATCGGGAAATGATTGTAGATTTAAATAGGTAAAACGAATTCTGGACAAGCATCACTCAAATTGAGGACAAAGACAATGGACCGTTACCTATTGATACATTTCAAATTTCTAATTTACAAACGGAGATACAAAATATTTAGATTTTGAACTGATTAAGAAGACAAAAAGAAGCAAATGAACTTCAAAACATTTTGTCGTTCATCCATAAAAAAGGTAAAAACTGTTAATATTATGCATTCAATTTATCAATTACTCTTCAAATTTTAACATTTTGTATTAAATTAAAACTAAGTGCATATTTTTAAGATTACTTTTATGTATTCTCACTCTTTTATAATATAGAAATTTAAAGTTTTAATGATAAGAAATGTCAGTTGGAAAATAAATGACTAAGTTTGTGTAGACATTTTCATAAATATTTATGCACCTTGTAATGTTTGTCATAACCATGCCCTATTTATAGAAAATTTACTAATTTTTAATTCTTTTTTGTTTTGTAAATGTTCAAGAAAAATCGACAAAAAATTACGATTCGTAACTTCGTTGAGCATTTATGAGGCCTTAAAAGACCGTTTCTCAAATACTTTTTAAGATGTTGAGATTATTTTGTGTTCAAATTGTGAGACATTTAATCTACTTTAAATTCATAATTTACTTTTAAAAAGATGATATAAGAAAACATACAAAATTTTGATGTTTCTCGACACCAGGTGGAGCAAAGCTGTACGCCAATTTCACAAACTCGGTGAAGATATATTATATAAATGACATAAAAATATCAAGTCATATCAAAAGCGTCATTTTAGTTTACCGAAATTCATTTCAATAAAGAAGTGGTTTTTATAATACAAAAACATTCCTAATAATGTACTATTTAAATTAAATGGGTATATATTAAAGCCAAATAGAATATTGGAACGTCGATATTGATTTTGTAGATTTCAAATATATTGGAATTTTAATCCTGTAGGAATTTTATCTCTGACGGATTCTAATCTTGAAACATTCTTTATGCTACTTTTATTTCTTAACTTGAAGCATTAAAGAAAATCCAGTATTTCCAAAAATGTACAGTATAATTTCATTACTGATCTGTTAAACAATTTTTTGCTATTGTTTCTCAAATAAAAAAAATCGTCTTAGCTTAAATAAAATAAACTTTAAAAATAAAATTTTAAAAAAATTATTTATGATTAGCATTCTTTTGAACTCTCTTTGATTAGGATTATAAACAGACATTTCAACCATCAGGAAAACTTCTGTTTGCTGATTCTAATATCTCGCATTATAATCTAACTTACAACTCGCTAAAAAACAGATGCGCCCTCTGTCAATACACTCTTAGGAACTGAAACACACACTCTTAGAAGTGAAAAGATACCTTATAAACAAATAATAATGGTTGTTAGACAATTCAAGTATTGAATGTCATAATGCCATGTTTATTCAGCGAATCATCCCGCAAAAAAATCCAGACGAATCAATGGCTAAACACGAACGCTTGGCTTAGTTAAAAGCGACTTTGATTGAAATATTTCTTGTTATATATTTACAATTTTAATCATGAAATAAAAAATCATTTCGATGATCGGTATGAGATGAAATATCTTCATAATATTGCTTCAAATGTGTCATCATAAAGAAATCATTTGAATAAATACAGAATGTGCAAGTAATTTCTTTTCTTTTAAAAAATAACTTAAAAATAACTTTCTTATTTTTCTTTTTGATTTTTAAATATTTCAATTAGTCAGAATTTATTTAAAAAATAGTAATAGTATTAATAGTTTAGTAGTATTGATCGTAAATTTAACGATTTATACTACTAAACAGCGTAATACTATAAACGATTAATGCTACTAACATGTGTGATATCTCCTTAAAATGATACTTAAATGAACCAGATTTTGATGAGTTAAATAGCATTACCACACCTGAATTAGTACCATTATGTTAGAAATTGATTAATTGTTATTTTACCCTCAAGGAATTTGGCTAGTCGGGATTACAGCCCAGATCTTGCTAATGGATTCAAAAATATATTTCGCTTGGAAACACCATAGATTCTGTCAAAGAATGCAATGGGGATACTTTTATATTATGTTAACTTATGTTGAGGTTGTTCTTCGTTTATAAAACATTGTCATTAAGCACTGATGAATTTAATTATTAAAAATTCAACAAAATAGATATACCTCAATATTTTTTTCAGACAGCGAACTCAATCAATTATTGAAAACTTTATGCATTAAAACAGTTAACAAAAAAAAATTATATTTGAAAATGTTGAGTATCTTTCGGATTAATTATATTAAAGAGAATCAATTCCCATCTTAATTAATCGAAGTTTTGGAAGAGGAATTTCTCAGATATCAAAACGAAAGTCATCCATCTGTATGAAATCCGGGTAGCAATATTCAAAACCACGATTCAGTAATATTCTTCGAGATCTTACGTAAAAAATTTTCAAAACGGGGAAGGGGCGCACTTACTAAGAAGTGATCAGGCAAAATTAGGCCGAAGTCAGTAATAAGTATTAAGCTAAATATTGAGCACTTTTCTATCAAATGTTTTTATTAACAATAATTGAGACTTGAGGTCGTTATTTTATTTAAACAGCCAAGAGAATCATAGTTTTTCGAATCTCCAATGCTTATTTTGAATAGGTTGCACATCTATAAAACAGAATTTCAAGAAAAATGTTCGAATAATTTTTCTGCATTGCTAATTGCAGTAAAGTATGTTTTTCCCTTTGCATATCCTGTATGATCATTTAATTAAGAAGGATTTCATCTCATCAGGAAAACTATTTTAATTTTCATCAAATGGCACCTCAGTCAACATCCCTATCCAAACGCTCAGGAACACACGCTACTCGTTGGACATACAAAATTCGTACCTCAAAGCTCCTAGGTGAGTCCTCTATATTTTCCGTATTCTTGAAAATTTTCAATTATTTTAAATTTTAAAGATAATATTAGAAATAAATTCAACAAATTCTCCACAATAGTTGACAAAATCAACTTTTTCTACTTTTTAAAATATGTAAAATAAAATTTAAAAAACGCTTTTTATCTTTTAATATGGTTTTGCTACAGATTCCAATTAAAATATTATTACTGGGTCATCTCTTAACCATTTTTAATTATTCGCCGTAATTATCATATAGATAAATGTAAACTTAGCAATTTGGGGGGCGCTTAATTTCCACATTATCTTCCAGATCCTGAAATTCATAACAAAATGTTCACGGAACTGTTGTTACAAAAGGGCACTCCTTTTCAATAAGTTTATTAACGCGATAAATCATAATTTTTTCCTTCAAAAAATGCTCTAAAAACATATTTTTTAATAAATTTTGAACATTTTTAATCATATTTCATAAAAACTTATTGATAGGAGCGATCTTATTTTTAATCTGTCTTTTTCTTTCATAAAAATAATTTTATAAAAATAATAATTTCTTTTATAAAAAGTTTTAGCTCCTTGAAACTTTATTTATGCTTTCAATTATTATTAAAGAACTGTGATTATCTTCAGGGAATGAAACATGCAGTGATGAAATTTAAAATTTACACTCGCTTTACCTATTACAGCATGTTTCAAATTGCTAAAATAGATTAATGATACTAATTTCATTGGCTTAAAATGTCTTTATGGTATTTACTTCTCACCAATCAGATATTTTTGAAAAATAGTGTAAATATACTTCATTTGCCATAAAAGTTAAGATGTCCATCAATTTCTTAGGACGGGGTCAACTAAAAAGACTGAATGAAGATTTATTTAAAAAGCAATGAAAATCTCCAATATTGAAATAAAAACAAAAACAAAAATATTTATAATTTGAAAAATCACATTTATATTAAAGATAAATCTGAATAGTGTTGTTTATTATTTCGAAATTCCTATGAATAAAAAGTAGAAAAAATTCTTATGCTTTTAATAATTTAAGATTTACTTAATTTAAGTCCCTGAGATGTGTGACTCTTTTCGGGCGAAGTTTTCAGTAACAAAATTTAGTATAACTGAAGAACTACTTTTGAAAAGAATAAACAGTCCTGTTTAAAAAATTTCAAGATAGTAAATAATTAATTATGTTAAATAACATTGTTAATCATTTTATATGTATCATCAAATCTCTTTAAGTCATTTGCATAAACACAAATTTTGTGAGCATGCGATAAGAAATAATAAAGTTACATATATGTTCCTTTTTTTACGATTGTACCTAACTATTCTATTTTTTCTCAAGATCATTTCTATTGGTATTTCAGGGATCATTTGGGTATGCAAACAAAAAACACCTACTCACCATGGTCAGAAAATACAATCATTACTTGCGTTTAATGTTTAGTTCAGAATATGTCTTTCAGTACTTTTGTAAGTTAGTTATTAGTAGAAATAAAGTTATTCAAGCTTTTTATGCACAGATATTCACTACTTAAAAAATAAAATCATTTAGAAAACTTTCTATAAAAATATCTTTATTATTTTTAAACAGTTAAAATAAAAAAAGGCTATTTTTTATTTTTCTTACTTTATTTTTCTTTTTAGCCTTCTCGATACATAAGACGCTAACATACCTGCTGCAGAAATCGTTCGTAATTTCCATTATCGATAACAAAGTCTGATGTAAACAAATATCGTACAGTCATTTCCAACTGTTTCATTGAATTTTTTTAAACTTCTCTTCTATCAACATTTCGCTTAATGAATTAATTAATAGAACTGCAAAATATAGGAAGAGTGTTACCAAAATCTATGTTGTATGAGACGAAAGATGTAAAAAGATAATAACAACCCTCGAACAGAAGGTTTAATGGAATGCGAAAATAGGCTTACAGGTAGATAGATAATCGCCCTGACTTGCTTGCAAAAATTGATGCTCATATCTTCCGAAATTATGACTTCACAGAACTGTTTAATTTTTTTAAATAAAAAAAAACATCTTTTTAATTATATGAATTTCAATTTCTTCTTTTTCAATAATTTTTTAAATATTTAATTTAATACACAATCCATAACAGCATTTATAATGTTATGACGAAAATCCAGCCATAGAAGCATTCAATCGCTTGCTTTTTGCCAATGATTATTAATTATGATTTTTTAAAAATTGCTTTCTCTCAACATTAACTGCGAAGTCCGATTTTTACTTTTGCTTTGATTTTGTTTTAATTTACACGAGCATTAATTTGCAATAGAACCCTTAAAAAAGTATGGAGGTCATAAAATCTCATATTAATAATTGAGCATTCTAAAAAGTCAATAACCAGGGGAAACAAGCTAGTCGGTGAAGGCTGGTGATTTTAAATTAGTTTCAAATATATTTCACAATCTTAAAATTTATTGTTTTTTTAACTTGTAACCAGTTTATCCCCTAGTATTAGATCCAATTTTAATTTAATTACTTCAACAACGGATAATTAAGTTCAGAAAATTGGAAAATAAATCATTGTAATCGACAACACTCAAAGTGGGAAATAAGCCGAAATAAAAATTTCAGTAACATCATACCACGGGTTTTTGCTTCTATAAAATTTTCTATGTTAAAAATATCCTTTACATTTAATAACCGGTTAATTAATTTACAATTTTTAATGATAAATATCGTATATTATTGAGCTCAAAGATCTGAACTATAAACAGATGACATCACATTTGCAATATATCTTCAATACAATTTGGTTACTTCCTAAAATGATGCCACTGTGATTTTTATGCCAATTTTATATAAGAAATAATAAGTGAGAATCTACAGTACCATGGTAGAGGTAAGAATTAGAGGAATAAATTTTGTAAGCAGAAGCATTTGTTATATGGGAAATGAAACTCATTTCCTTCACTGAGATGCGGTAATTTTTGCTTCCATGACAAGTTATTGCTTCTATGTAAAATCCATGCTATTCGTAATTAACTACTTTTTTTAGTATCCAATGAGTTCGTTGCTTTTTTCTGCTCTAACAGGAGAACATTTAACTAAAAATCCAGTTGTATCTGGTCAGCAATATTATGTAACCGCAGCTGTTTAATCATCCGAATTGAGGGGTTAAATAATATTTTTTTGACCTATATGTATATGCAGAGATACTAAATGAGGTATTTGGTAAAACATTTATCAGTGCAAAAATTTCATTTCTGTAGACTCACCACAGCAAAGAGCATAACTCTGTATCTAAGTTATGGTAGTTACATATATGCGAGTATACATCACTACAAAAGGTTTATTCGTAAATGTATTTGGTCCAAAATTTAATACATATCTGTAATTCTGCTAATAAACCATAAATAAAGCCTATGCGAAAATTCATCCACCTACTCTTAGCTTTTCTACCACGTTTTCTATGCGCGAAAATAGACAGATAGACCTCCCATAGACGGATTTCGCTCAATGTTTATAAAAATCTTCGTTTTAAATAATAAAACTGCATATCGAGTTTTATGTTCTTAATATTGCATTTTTAAACTTTCGTGTTAACAGACATAATTCGAAGCGGTTTGGTATCGAAATCAGAAATCTCCGAGGTTTATCAAAATGTAGAGGTTGAGTTTTGCGATAATTACAATATTTTAGTATGTATGGGAGAGTAAAATTTCAACTAATTCAACTATATAATCGAAATGCATTGTACAGATAACAAGCATAAAATAAAAATGAAATTGATGCTACTACATCCTTCATGAATATTATCGTCTATATAATGCCTGTGAAATTCTCATTCCAATCAGTATCCTTAGTTGAGAATATGTCAGAACATATACTCTGAATTTTCGAACATATAATCTGCAACATATCTTACCTTTTATAGGGAATTCAAGCTATTTAATAAACATCCTAAGATCCTTAGTAAATTACAACCTGTACAAAAATAAACCATTATTGCGACTTTTTCCCTCTACACAGTCATTTCTACTTGATAAATCCTTCATTCCCTCCGGTAATTCCAAGCATTTACTTCTGTATATCTGCGTATCAAAAACACCATTTTTTAAAATTTGAATTCGTTCCTTTCCTTATTATAATTCCGAATATCAAACTTCTGCGATATGATGTTGCTTTCTTCTGAAATAATGCTACAATATAATATTTTAGCGTTTCTTTCAATGTTCGCTCTGCTTCAAAAACTTATATCAGAAATTGTTTGTCACCTAAAAACCTGAAAGGCAATTTCCAAAGAGTAAAATACGTTTCCAGCAAATGGAATGCATGCCCCGTTCATTCTTCTGATTCCTTTGTGATAGATCTTCATTTTTAAAGCTGACTTCAGTCTTTAGTCATACCACTGAATAATCGATTAACTCTCCACAAAAATCATAGCATATAGAACAGTTGAAGAAATATAGCAGAGACTGAACACAGAAATATTACAGCAATCTGTAGAGAAACGATTATTGGGGAGCATTAATCGTCATCTTCGGCAGATGGAAATCATTTTTAGCCATATAAATCATCTCCATAAACCTTCAATCTGCGTCAGGTTGCGCTATAAAATAGTTGATTCATTACTCCAGCCTCTTGGTCTATAGTTTTGTTGTCCACTTGGAAAAAAATGCAAAAATGTCGCCAAGAAAAGAAAATTCAATTCTTCTGCTGCTAGAATTTCCCAAATGAAGAAAAGTGGAAAGAAAATATAAAATAAAGAAGAAAAAATTATAAATGAAAAAAATATTCGTGACCAAATCAATATACTCTTCTTATTAACAGAATACCACAGAACTATTTATTCAAGGTCATTGCAGGGTTAAGGATGTTACGGATCTCCTATGATCGATGACTTTATAGCATTCCTTTTATTATTATTTTTTTTCAAATGGCCTACAGTCTGGTCAGTGATTGCGAAGGCATTCAAGGACTTTTTCTTCTCTTTTATGATTATTGATTTATACAACTACAATTTGCATCACTTCGGTGGCTGAAAGAAAAATTCGCTAGATGAAGCAATTATTGCTGCATCGTTAGATATTCACGATAATGTTCCTAAGATAAGACAAATTTTTTATTCGATATTTGACAGTTGAAAAATTTGAAAAGAAATAATATCTTCAAGAAATAATAATTTTCAATACATTTCTTATTCAAAAATGCTTACTCAAAATATAGCAAAACCCCCGGTAATGAGTAAATGTTGTGTTCTTATTATCAAAAATGCAAGAGAATAATATGAATTTTAAGTAAGCAAAAAAGAAGAAATAATACCGCTTGTTTCCATTATAATCAACGATTCCTCTATATTTAAGACATGCGTAGAGAGAGATTTTGTTGTTTGATTTGTGTTCATGAGCACCAGTGCTACGCATTTTGGCTCATCCATTTCTGCTTTAATCTTGAGAAGCTTATCAAAAACTTCAATATTGAAAACGTGATGAATAAAGGAAAGAATAAAGATACAATCCAAAAAGATCAATAATTATATAGACTATATAATTATTGTGATTGATTTTGATTTCACCGCAACTTTAATGAACAGATAAGTCTGCATTAAAAGGGGGGGGGGGTATCATGGTGCATGAAAACACAATTTGGAATAAATATTCTTTGAGAAGAAGAAGCTATCTAGTGAAATTAATAAGAAAGGTAATAAATAATGTACATAATTTTGAACATGATATTTTTTAAAAAATGTAATGGACAGTGACATGAAACGAAGCCGTAAATTTATTGTCTTTTTGCATAATTGCCATTCCTGTAGAAAAATGTGTCGCAGTGCTATATCAATTGGAAAAATCGGGTATCCTGGAACGCCAATGGGGTGAGAAGAGCCGTTGTCGCCGTTTGAAGTCGTTCTCAGTGCCGAGGAACTTCTATAATGAAACTTCTCTCGAAGAATGCAGGAAAGTTTCCTCAAATTCGTGTAAAATTGTAGAGATTCGATTGGGAAGTATTGATGAACCCACTATACTGGCCGACTTTGACTTTCTCATATTTGCATCTGTTTGGATAAATGAAGAGGTTCCTTAGTTCTCACAAGTTACACTCTCACGACAGCATCAAAAAGACTGACAGCGGCTGCACAGGAAATTAATGCATTAACTCAATTTATATCATGGATTTTGTCTCAATTTCTTTTTCTTATCTTTACGAAGAAATATATTCGAAAGATTTCGATTAAACAAAAGCTATTTGGATAACTTTTGCTCCCAAAAACTGAATACAATTTTTAGTACTAATAAAAATAAATGTCCATGTGCATACGTGTCCTTGTGTGCGTTTATATGTTTCTGTTGGCACTCTGCAGGACTGACCGTTACATGCAAAGATTCCGAATTTGGAGCAAATATTCACCGAGAGTTCCTTGGAGATATTTTTTAAACTTCCAAAAAATATTTTTAACTTTTTCATGCTTTTTTAATGTTTTTTAAATTATATAAATTTAACAGCCTCATAAATTTTTCTTACAATTTGGCAATTTTTAAGTAATGTTTTTTACTAATTCGATTAACAAAATGTAATGTTGCACTAAAATTTAAGTCGTTTAATTCCTTCTCAAACATTTAATCGAATGATTTTCTTCCTCTACTGAAAGCTAGAGAAGAAAGCGCTATCATGTAAAGGGAATTGATTCGATTGGGATAAATAATGTACACAATGAACAGAATAGGAGCTAGTCCGTTTAATTAAATCGAGTTTAATTTGTACCACAAACTGGCACTTAAAAATATTTTATTGGGAAATCAAGAGTATTAAGTTATAAATAAATATTTAATTGAATCTAAACACGATCTATATTGTCAAAAAATTGCCAAAGGCGGCTAGTAATTTTAATAAAATTATTTTTGAAAAATACTCTTTTTCTTTAGTGGGCTGAAAAATTTTCATAATATACTTATTTACTACTAATTTGTTTCCAATTTAAAATTAATTATATTAGGTGTTTAAGAATCTTCAAATCAATTTTTTCAGAAATTCATTATCATGTTGTACCTATCGCAATTTCACTAGAATAATTTATTATTATTATTACGTTCTGAAAACATTAAAGCACTTTATTACAATCAAAAGCAAGTAAGTGACAAAAAAAACTTAAGGCATTTGGAAGCGAATGAAAAATCTGTATCGAAACTCCTTCTTTGCAGTCAATCAAAAGGGCTTCAAAGTGAGCTTTGAAAATGGCAGTTTCTTCATAGATAATATATAGTAGGAACAACAAAAACATAATAGTTACAATTACATAAAAGAAAATTCTTGAGAAAAAATGTATATTTTTCTTGTCAATCACTATGCTAGATTGATACAAATAATGTTTACATCCAGTTTATTCTTTGTTAAAGCTGTTTTACAAACCTTAAAACTAAAAATTAATTAAAATATTACTTTTCAAGGTTATTTAATTACTTTTTAGAATAAATATTTGAAAGTAATATGGGTGCTTTTATTTCAAATTAAAATTCAATACATTTTAAGGAAGGAAAAAAAACGTGGATGTCAATGTTACCGGTTTTAATTTAATTATCAAAAAAATTTTAATATTCACTTTCAATTTTAAGATTTCTAAGAGCATTTTCTTTTAAAATTATTACAGCTCGTGTTGATTATTCTGAAATTTATTTTTTTCAAATTATCAATTTCTACTTACTTTATTTCTATTACTAAAAGAGAGCTATATGAAGAGACAATTTCGTCTTATCTTTAAGATTATCTAAGACAACTATCTTTAAAATGAGAACAGATTAATTTTTAATTGAAATTATTCAAATGTAAAAAAAAATCCCAAAAAATCAAAATTTTCCAAAATGATAGGAAAAAATCCAATTCTGAAGCAATCATCAAGAAACACATAATATAGAGCAAAATGTAAATACTTTAAAAATTAAATTTCAAGGAATGATACCATATTGGTTGTAGGGTTCCCTATTCTCTACAGCTATCAATTTCTGTTCATGCAAGAGGCATAAATGTTTTTAGAAAATTCATCACAGATTTTCGGAGAGTATTAAAAAATCCGTCAAATTTCGTAGTTCGATAATGTGCTTCAATTCATCAATGACATGTTAAAAGTTTAAATTTGTAAGAATAAGAACGGAAGGCAAACAAACTCAAATTTCCTAGCCTACAGGAAAGATGGTTGAATGAATTCAACAGAGTGAGCCTATGTAAGATACTTTATCTCTTCTACACAGGATCATCTTTTTTGGTAAAAGTGAAAGCTCACTAAAGGCAAGGACAGTTCACCCTGGATTAGATTACTTCCAACCGTTATCTTGCAAATCGTATCATTTGTGAGGAAAAAAATTCTACACTTTGGGACCTATATGTAAAATTTCAAAATATCTTGTGTAAATTGAAAAATAACAGTTCTGCTTTTCTTTTAACATAAAAGAGATTACTTTGATGAAACAATTCCCTTTACAATTATTTTTTTCTTGTGTGGTATTATCTCAAATTATAAGATATTTAGATATCTAAGAGAAAAATGTACGTTCTTTCCAAAGCAATCAATAGGATATTTCTCATTTAAAAAATATGTCTTTGAGAATCGTTTTTTTCCAAGTTAACAAAAAAATAAAAGTTGTGGAATTAAGTTTTTCTGCCTGTAAGCCTGTGAAAGTGAATAAAATTGGGCATACTGTCTTTGCAACACAATTGTCATTTTTTTGTCAAGTTTTAGACGAAATTCCTTAATTCACCCATCAGGCGTGAAACTTTCTCGCCTATTATCGCCCATGCTGCAAATCTCGAATTCCGACACGTTTATGAATGCTCTGTGGGTTCCAGTTCCGATATTCAGGGTATCGTACAGAAGAGTTTGGGGCATCGTAGCATAATAAAGGAAACCAGTACTTACAGCAGTCCTTTGGTGAAAAATAGTCATCAGCGTGCAATCTTCGGCGATTAATCTCTAAGATGTAGTTAAAGCCAGAAAATCGAATACGCGTTTTGGACACTTTTAGTATTGAAATAACAATATGACATAGAATTACGATTGTAGTCACAAGGTGACATACCAAATTTCATTTATTAAAGATCATTGTGTTTTGAGATTTTCTTGTTTTTATATGCGGGAGAAGATGAAGACTGATATAGGTTTTCATTCATTTAGCTCTGTTAGTTTGGTTATCATGTTACTTTGTATTCAGAGAGCTGGACAAACAGATTTAATTTAGATTGATATTATTATAAATTTGGTTGATGTAAAGACCATAAACCAAATTTCCTCCCTAAAGTTCAAAGCGTTTTTTCACATGCTGATATAATTCTAAAAATGTATTTTTCGAATTCATGAAAATCTGAAATTCATTAAAATCTCGATTCTTTTTTGCAACATTAAAATATTTTCTCTTTTTATATTTCATATCCGAGAAAATAAGAAAAGGAATGAGTTAGATAGATGAAATATGGCAAATAATTTTTTCTCTGGATTTGTAAATTTATGTTATATTTTAGGCCAAATCCATCGACAGATCGAGTACCTATACTTATGTTCGTGATCTTCTATACAACAAAAACTCACACCAAGTTACATAAATTCCATCTTTTAGTTTCCAGTATTTTCATAATCCTTAGTTACAAATATTATGGAAACTAAAACTTAATATTTTTAAATTAATTTCTTGATACTATAACATCCATTAAATTAACTTTTAGCTAAATATTTCTGTTAAGTGGTAATTAATTGCTTTAAAATTATGAAACATTTCTATCGTTTTCGAAAACCAATGACTGTACAGCATTTCAGAGCTCTAATATATGAAGGGGCTGAAAATTGGGCATTCTTACTTATGATAAACATGCTATGTTATATAAAATTATTTGGAAAGTAAAATTTATTTGCAAAATTGTGATGAAAAAATAGAAATAAATATAAATATCGTTCATTTTTGTTGTTTGATATTATAGAAAGAAATAGAAATACTCCATGCCAATAATTTTAAGATTTTAAGCCTTAAATAAGCGACAATAAACATCAAATTAAAAATTTAAAATCTTCAGTTTTGGAATCCCACTTGAAAACGATGTAATGAAAATTTGCCCAATCATATATGAAAAGAAATCTAATAATTTTGCAGCCAAACTATAAGCTGATTTATTTAGATTTTTTTACTTAGCTGGTTTTCCTGATTAGGGGATTAATCAGAGTCTTTCATTTCTTCTAATGACTAAGAAAGGATTTTAGAGCTATTATTTTTAAAATATGAGAGCACCAACTTATATATGAAAATTTCCTTTATCTGAATTGTAGATTAGGGCTTAAATATTCGTAAAAGAAAAAAAAGTTTTGTTTTTGTAGTTTAAGGGATATAAAAATAATGGATTATTAGGAATCATACTGGGAATTCGTGAATACGGGGAAAATTATATTATATAATAATTAATTTTTATTTCATATTAGACAATCGTCAAATTGTTCATGAGCTCTACTGAATCATGAAAATTGAAGTTCGCGTAACTGCTTTGTTTTATTTATTGTAATGTTATAAATTGCAGGAATAAATGTATTATCAATAGGGGTTTCATTTTGTTATCACAAAGATATTATTATAAAAATCATAAATTAAGAACTCAGTGAAAGCTAAGCACTGAAAATTATACTTTTCTGACACTTTCAAATATATTATAGTCCATTTCCGTACCCACCAAAAGCAGGAATAAATTTACTATTAGTAACTAATTTCATTTTTCAGAGCTTTTATTTTTGAAATGAGCTGAAGAAAGCTTTGTTCGAATCTACATAAGATAAAAGTCACCCTACCATTAACACGATGCGAAAGAGGAATCTTGTGCCATTTTCCCTCCTCTAGCAAAGGCGGTGGTTGAAGTTCACCACAGAGGAAACGGTAAGTACAATATCTCTAATTTAGTAACAAAATATCTCTTAATAATTAATATTTCATTGCCTTAAAAACTATTAAGCATTAATTATCTCAATAAAATTCGTCACTTTTCTAATTTTTTCTTTCATTCAGATGTATTAGAATTTCATGGTTTAAAATTTGCTTTGTAAAATATGCTTTTGGTTTCTTTTACTAACTATCAGAAGATTTTCAAGAAATTATTTTTGGATTGGAGATTATTTTTTTAGGAAATTCTTTATATTTCATTCCATTGAGATCAGGTTTTAAAAAAATGCAAATGTATTTCATTCCTCTGTGATGAAATTCTTTAAAAAATACAATTATATTTCATTCTAGATTTTAGTAAAAGTTACATCAGAACACATATTGTTGCAATAAATTATCTAAATATGCTGCAGCGTGATTATTTAAATATTTCATCGTTCTTTAAAGAAGATTATATTTTTAACTGCTTTAAATTTAGTTCGAATAAAAGTAATTCTTAATATTCTGGGATCCTTTAAAATAAAACAAAGTGAATAAATTGAACAGGATGATGTCTTATTCACCTGTCCCCTTCATCTGTTATTCTGATAATTTTTTTGACAATTTTTTTCATTCAACCAACTAAACTATAAATTGGATGCTTCTATTGATGACAATCTGTTACAGAAATACATAACGTCACTTCTGTTTTCTATTATAACTAAAGTATTTTGCGTATGTACAGTTAAGGTAATATATATAGTAGATAAGTAATAAAGAGGAAACTTATAAAAAATAATTAGAAATTCTAATTGCTGATTTATTTGAAAATCTGAAGAAATCCCTATAGTATTAAAAGTCCGGTTTTTGCATTCAGTTGCCATTTTCCAAGACAACACTATACCTTTGAATTCTAAAACCCACTTCATCCAACAGTTAAATAAAAACTATGAGAATCTGTTTAAAAATAATTGGGTTTGTTTTAGAACAAAAGTAAATTGCATCAGCATTCATTTCAAAATTCAATTAAAAACGTGAAGATCAGATTTTTTCTAATTTCATCATTTGACAAAATTTGAAAGGATAATCGAACGTACCATTTTAGGACGACATTTGAATATTATTATTACAGTGTGGGAAAAAACCCTCAATAGAAAATGTTATTCCTTAGGTTGCTATATTTACTGATTTTTAGTTGAAGTATTTTAGTAACAGGAAGAAAATCTTGCATCTTTGCAAATCGAGAAAACTACAAGATGGCTATTAAACACTGTCATATATATGGTATTTTCATTCATCGATCCAAAACAGAAAATGATATCTATACTAATGTGAAAAACATCATAAATTAAAGCATACCTTAAAATAATTTTATTTGAATCGACTCCTTTCATTTTCGGTGGCTAAGATTTACACCCTTATCTGATTGAGATACGAAACATTTGAAAAAATAAATCACGCAGATAAACTTAAAGTATCCTCGTTTTGTTTAATGTTTAGTTGTCATTCCCCAAATACAATAATCTGAAGAATTGAGATCCCCCTTTTTTTGGATTGATAAAATATTCACAAGCTTTAGTCTTAAGGATGTGAAATATTTTTTGGGAGGGGGGATGGAATCCATTCACATGTAACCATTATATAATATTCCTTATTGATTTGTATCGTATTATCGAACATTTCCAGAGGCAATAGTTCATTATTTCACTCTACACTCCAAACTAATCAGAATTCTTGCTCTGAAAGTATATAACAGTTCGAAGACTTTCAGATATGCCCTTGATATGCCCGTTCAGAAAGAAAGAAATTATCGTCTAAAATATAAACAATTCCATTAACAATGTTCTATTCCAATAATCTTTTTGTTACCGCACCAGTTTCTTAGATTTTCGTAAGCATTTTATTATTTATGAGTCAGTAAAAACTTGAAATTTTCTTTTGCCAAAAACCCAGTCCTTCTCTATAAGAGCATGCATAGTTCTACGACTCACGTTCTCTTAGACAGATTTTTTTTTTTAAATTTTTGCAAAGCTTTTCGGAATTTTTCGCATCTTGTCAATAATTCGTTTAATGCCAACTGTTGCATGAAATGATTACTGAAGACAAAGCTTCAGCCGAATTTTTTTAAATAATAGCATTTGTTAATCTATTGATAGTTCTACTTTAAATACAACTTTAAACTTTAAATTTTCTGCACTTATAGAAAGTTATCAACCACCGAAATAGAGAGATAAATTATTTTAAATGATTATTTAAAACAATTCTTGAATATTATAATATTTATTAGCCACATTTATGTTTGTTCTATAGAGAAAATTGCGACTCTGCTTCATGTGAACGTAATAATAACTTTTACTATAAAACACGACTTTTCACTCAAAGATTCAAATACAGGTTATTTTTGCAAAATAAGCAAATTGTTCATATTCTTGCATTAAAATGAGTCAGCATTTATTCGATCCCATAATCAATACTATTAATAGGAAAAGGATACAAATGGTAAAGACAAATACTTAAATGGATATCGATTCTATGAAAATTCGTAATATGAACGAGGAAACAAATCATCAGAAAAAAAACATCAAATTTTTTTTTGAATATATCATACATAATTTTTAATGGATATATGTAGTTTTATCTCTCTTTCTCTCTGTGAAAGTTAAAGTATGTAGATTGCAACAATGTTTGAAATTGTACCAAAATAAGAAAAATTTCACTATTTTTTGGAATTTTAATACATAAATAACCTAAATAACCAGATACTGTTACAATTAAAGCTTTAATCTTGGAAATAATAAAAGAAGACCCCTCAGTACATTAAAGAGAAATGTTTTAAAAATAAATATCTATGATCTATCTACATACTTTATAATCTCAAAAGTTACCCATTTATATTTTTAGTTCTTAGTTTACATTCCCTTATTAATGAATATTTCTTCGTACACGGAAACTGAATTGAACACTTCTAGTCGAATTATTTGCAAAACAAAATCTAAAAATGATTTTGGAATTAACGTTCTTCGAAGTATCGAAACATTTTCAATAAACGCTTCAATTTCAAATTTAACGGTACAAATAAAAATTAAAAAATCTGATTTTACATTTAAATAATGAAGAACATTCTATTGCTTTTTCAGTCAATTTATATGAATAAATGATATTTTTCGAATAAAGTAACAATTCCAACTTTTTTTAGTTTGTTTTAATTGTGAATTTCTGTACAATAAATTGGAATGTGATATTATCCCAATTTTAATACAATTACTATTATCCATTCTTTCTGAGGTTTTCTCAAGTGTAAACATAAAATTATTTCAGATAAAATATTGACCCTGTCCGAATAACAAAGAAAGAATCATTGTTAACAACAATTATTCATGAAATTTTTTATTTTAGGTATCACAAATCAAATTTGTCACTGCCATGCCCCAAATATTATTTGAAATTTTAGTTTACATGATTAATATGTTAATAAGATATGAAGAACGGATATATTTCAAAAGATTTTTAAGTGAATTGCGCAAAATTTATTGTATAAATCTAATTAGAATTTAAAGGTTTGGCTTTTGTTCAGTAAAATCCGGGAGGTTTTTTTGTCAGAAAGACTCTAGCAGACACGATTATGTGTGCTGGGATAGATATTTTTGGTATTAGAAATAAAAGAATTCAAAAATAATTTCTTCACCTTTGACCCGAGCTTTCACATTATGCTGGATCTATAAAATTATCAAACGGTTCTTCACAACTCGGTAAACAATCGAAATATAGAGGTCATATTAAAAATGTGGAACGATCATTTATGTATTTGAATATTGCATCTGTATGTTTGCATAAAATTACAAAGTTTTACTAAATAATATAGGCAGTGCTATGAAGGCACTTGAATTCTGTGGAGGTTGATAATAAAAAGCTAAAAAAAAATTATTCAACTCTCATTTTGTAAATCTAAAATAAAATTGATTTATCTGTGCGCATTCATGTCTTATGATTCCACCTATAAAATTGTCTACGACATTAAGATGCGAATCGATTGATTAGATTGATCTGTTAACTAACTAATTTAATCAAATTTTGATTCCTAATAAATGGACATAACTACTGGCAAATTTCAGAAAAAATTGTTTGTTTATTAGTGAAAGTGCATTTTTAAAACCAGTAAATTTATCAATTGTTTATTTATATTTTGTAAAGAGAGAAACTTTTTTTTGATTAAGATTAAAGGTTTTCGGAAATTTAATCACTCCTTTTATTTAGGATAAATTTACAACCCCCCCCCCCCCAGTTTTAAGAATTTATATCATTTTCCTTTCAAGAATTGAAAAAAGAAATTTGTCTCTTTTCGCATTTTAGAGTAAATTTTTTCGCAACAGAAAGTCTTCTATTAATGCATTAAAAAATGACGCAATTTAATACTGACCCAAATGTTGATTTAAATTACTTAATTTGTCTTTTTATTAGAGAGAGATAAGAATATTTTTAGGTCAAAGAAAATTCTTAATTACATTTTAAAACCAAAATCAGAGCACTTAGTAATCTTTTAAATTTCTTGTTCCTTCTTATGTCGGGATTCTTTAAAATTGATTTTCTTCTGTTGTTGTTTTTACTAATGACACTTGCCATGGACAAGCTTGTTGATGCATCGGCGGAGTTAAGGCGAAATAAGCCTCTCTTGCTTTGAAATAGCGCCAACTAGGGCCAAAAGTACGACTTTAGCTACTCACTCATCCCATTCGTTTGCACAGCCTTTTTTTATAGGTGGGTGGGCATTCACACGCCTCACAGATCGAACACAGAAGAACAACTATTCCCAAACTCGGGACGTTCAGATCACGAGGAAGACGCACTACCTCTGTGCCAGGACGCCGGCGCTTTTCTTCTCTTCTTCCGTACATAACAAAAGATAACCCATAACTCACTGAGTGTGTTCGATCCTGATATTAGTATGTTCTGTGCAGCTCCTAAGCTATCTTAAAATTAACGAAATGGCCTTAAGCATTTCATTTGGTTTTTGGAAGTAGCAATTTTGTCACCGTATCCAATGATATTGTGACGACTTCAGATAAGCGACGGAAATAACTCTATCGAACTAAGTTTCCCTCGGGAAAAAACCTTGCTATCTGAAGAATTTACTGATAGCGGAAAAAATTTGTTAAATTCAAAAGAATACAGCTCAACAGCTGTACTTCGCCATGAGTACCAGATGTGTCTGTGCGCCTTGTGTGGTCTCAAATGAAACGGACATGTGTCCTGTCTTTAAAAAACCCCTGCCTTTCAAAACAACAATAGAGGTACAGTGGCAAATGACCTTTCTTTTCTTCTGGGGGACCACCCCAGACAAGGAGAGGTCGACCATCTGTAGGTTTCTAATCGATGCTTTCCCCTCTCATTTGATTGGGAAGGTATCTTAGGTCAGGTGATCAAATGAAGGTGATCAATGAATTGGGAAATATGTTGCTTGATCATTTGTGGCTGGCCTATGAGACCCAAATGAAAAGGAGACGTAAAAGATAGGAGGGCCAGAGAAGGAAGCCGGCTGACGAAGCGAGCGTTAGTGATTGGAGCAGCGAGAATTCAGTTTGTAATTCTGTGCGAAATTCTCAGGACAGAATTTGAGGTGTATCGTAAGCAGCCTTGCCCTGTAGGCTGAGACCGCGTGAACTTCATCTGAACTTCGGGAATCACATCCGGACCATCGTACGTCCCTTTCAAAGCGTGAAAGCTCATCCGAACTTTGGGAGAACTTCAATTAATGAGACAGCTTTGTTTACTGAACTGCTCTTCCAGCGAGTTCATCAACTTACGTTTCCGGCAACCCCAGCAAGTTAATCAACGAGCGGATAAGCCCCGAACCTCGGGATGAATCTGGCGGGAGTTTCACGAACTCCGTCTTGTCTCTTCACCTCAGAGAGAGTTTTCTTGCCTATCTGGAAACACAGCACCTTTCCCTAGTGGAACTCTGATCTGATTCTACTTATGTATTTGTAACCTAATTAACCAAGAACAGGTGGAAATGTGAGTAATATATATTTAATATAGCTGGAAATAAATAAATTTTTATTTCTCAAAGACCTGTGTTTGTTTTCGACGCAATTCACCAGTAGCCCCGGACCAAGACGTTACAATATACTGGAATTTTCAAATTTTGTACTATCGGAGGGGGGGGGGGCTCGTTTTTTTATAAAGTTCTATAAAAAATAAAAGATATCGGCGTATTCTTAAACTTCTAGTATTCTTAACTTTTAGGGCTAAAAATTTCTTTAAGAACCTTCTATATATTTAAATAAGAGCTTTTTAAAACTCTCAACAGCAGCATAGCAAATTTCAAAACCAGAATTAAAGTTTTGTCCAGATTTTTAAAATTAAAGTCTTTATTTTTTAATTATGAGCTAAAAAATCTTGACCTCCTAATGTTTCCATCTAATTTTAAATCATATTTTTTAAAATATTGTAGTTAGAAACACAGATGTTCTTGTTATCGAAATACAAAATATTCCATACATTTCCTATAAGTATGTTTAGTTTAAAAGTAATTTTAACATTGATATAACTGATAAAAATTTAAGTTTAAAAACTTATTAAGGGATAAGAGTTTAGCATAATGAATAAGGTTATTTTATGTGTCCATGCAAAATTTCATCTTATTCCAAAGAGAAGTCTTTTCGCAAATTTTCTGTATTTCCTAAAAAAGGATACATTTAAGGGCATATTCACAAATTTCAAAATGCAACATTGTTTCGCTTTCATTTTTTACTTTTAAATGCGGTTGATCATGCATTTATTTGTGTCGAATATTATTTTCTACCATATTATTATTTAAGAATATATATAAAAAATACCAATTTAACATACATTAATTGACATAATTAACTAATCAGCTGATAACTTTAATAAATAAAAGTAATTCTGTATCATTAAAATTAGGAAACTTCCAGATATTTGTTCATTAAAAATTTTAATGAAAACATAGGCCAACTTTCTATTCAGCATCAGATGTTAGCGTTTATTATCTGAAAATAATAATTACAATTAGTTGCTAATTTGATTGATTGGAAAATCAAATTATAGTAAATCATATAATCAAAGTCTTGATTATTATTTTTTGTGATTTTTTAATTTATTAAAAGACAGCAATTCAAATTCGAAATGCTGAAAATCGTTTACAAAAAATATAAAAAATTAAGAATTGGATGGTGAGTATATTTTCTAGAATCTCGAGAAAAGTTCTATACCAATTTTGAGACTGCATCTTTGTTTAAGCTACAAAATGGAGAAGTACTACGTTCAATCTTGAAATATTAACTAATTAAAAAAGGCTTTCAACCTCTTCTCTGTCCGTTGAAATTTTATCTAGATAACAATTATATATACTATGTTTTCATTAACTTTAGTTTCGTCAGCTTCTGTTTTCGCCACTTTTGTCCATGAAAAATGAACATAGGTTTTTCTCTATTGCCCCTCATTTCTTTGGCATGCTAATAAGTGAACCCTTTTTTTTTAATCTTCAACAAAGACGTTTCCACAGTTACCAAAGTTTATTAAAAATTGTATATAGGAATATACAATTTTTAAATATATAGGAAGCCAGTTTCAAAATATATAGGAAGCCAGTTTCCAAAATAAATTCAATTCTTGTGAAAAAGGAAGCATCAAAGGCAGCTGATGTGCCAATGAAACAGAGACAACTGAGCACGGTAAATAATTATTATCAATTTGGTGATTCTGCTTTGAAGGTCATCTTATGTGATTTTTATATGACGATATGATTTATAAAATGACAGCTTATGAGTTCAGTAATTTTCAGACACTGTGGTCTGAAAACTCAAGAGGCGTTCTCGCATACGCACTGATACCAAGTACAATGAAACAAAATCTGTGGCCGAAATATTTTCTCAAAACTTATGAATCCATTTTCTCTCAAACTGATTCTTGTGCTAAAAGAGGAGAGCATATCGCCTTTATACCTAAAAAGATCATTCTTCCTCCAGACAAGAATATCTGTATCTTATGCACAAGTCCTCTTCATCTTTCATACATTCGAAAGATCCTTCAGAAAAGTATTAAAATGTAAAGTAAATATTATAATAAAAGTTTATTTATTCTTACAATAGTCTTTGAAATTCATTTTATGTTAAAATATTATTTTTTTAGAGCTAAACTCAATATTTATCCTTAAAAAAATGGGAAATTTGTATTTTCAATATAATACGTTTTTGGAAAGTCTAGAAAAAATAAATTGGAATTACATTTAACTTTACGGTGATAATTGCCTCGGTTACGGATATTTTTGATTGCTTTCGGAAGAAAACTGAAGTACTTTCTCTATGAATTCAGTTCACTTCACTTCAACATGATATGAAAGGAATTCGTATCATCTTCAACCTAATAAAATGAAATTTTATGACATTCTTTAGATAAATCTGAAAATAGATCTGAAACTAAAATAAGAAAATATTATCATCGGGTCATGTATTTCCCAAAAAGTAGATTACCTGCTTCTGCCCACGATCTAGAAGAAGATATTAACTCACTTCTTTTCTTAGCTTTATAAATATTTTTTTTCAAAATTCTAAAAGTAGATAGTGAATTTAATAATAAGAAATCAGATTATAACTTTTGTTTTAATAAAAACAAGAAATTACAGCTTGTTAAATGGGGAGTTACTATAAATCTTGCTACTCACTTTCTATTAACCATTTACTGGATGTCTTACCGTATTGACAGTTCAGAAAAAAAATTCTAATAAATTAAGAAGTATTTTAGGAATTTTCCCAAAACCATGTCATACGCACAATCGCATTAAATGGCTTTCCGATGATGAAACGATTCAAAAATACTTTGCAAATACAATAATTTTTATTTTTAAAGTCACTGTATAAGGTATTTTCTTCTGGAAAAGTAATTTGGAATTTTAAAAGGGGATTTTTTCCTAATAGCAACTCTACAGTTATTTCATCACAACTTTGAACTTTCATAACTATCTCCGAAAATTTTAAAAAGAAGTCTAAAACAGGTAATAATTCGCCATTTTTGATATTTTATTTTAAACACCAGAATTGAAATATTCCTTAGGTTATTTTCAGAATATTAAAAACTATTAGTATTACGATCAAGTTCAAATAAATCAGTTTTTAAAAGGAATTTGACAAAATTTATTTCATTAAAATACATCATCATTATAACATTTCAACAACATTTAAATAAACAGTAGATAAATCGATACTAATCTAAAAATATTTGGTCATCCTTAAAGGTTTACAAAATATATTGGCCTCATAAATTGAAAAATTAATTACCATCAAGACAATGCCTTAATCATTAAATTTTACCATGAAGGGAAAAAAAGTTGCTCAAATTAATTCTTTTAACATTTTTTATGTTATCCATTAATTTTAATGAACTAAATTATAACTTATACACTTTGATGATATTTTAAAAGAAATTTCAAAAATTATGGTGCGATGCAAAATCATTAAAATTAGCTCAGAGGATTATAAAAATTACAATACATGCAATTACTTATTTCTGGAGTAATTCTTAATCTTCTCGCTAGAGTGAAAATATTCATATAGTAATAGAATTTAAAAAGTTATAAAGATTTTTAATTTATTATTAAAATTTAATTCTCCTACAATTTATCCTTCTATCATTATATGTAGTGACAGCCACTTTTAATAGCAGAATGAGGATATTTTATAGCATCTCGTATTTTTCGTAATATTTCCCATTCATTTTTATACTATAATAAAATAGAATATAGATTAAAATTTAATTCTCCTACAATTTGCTCTTCTATCATTTTATGTAGTGACATCCACTTTTAATAGCAGAATGAGGATATTTTATAGTATCTCGTATTTTTCGTAATATTTTCCATTCATTTTTATACTATAATAAAATAGAAAATAGATTAAAATTTAATTCTCCTGCAATTTATTCTTCTGTCATTTTATGTAGTGACAGCCTCTTTTAATAGCAGAATGAGGATATTTTATAGCATCTCGTATTTTTCATAATATTTTCCATTCATTTTTATACTATAATAAAATAGAAAATAGCATTTACTAAATGAAATATTTATTTCGAATGGGGAAACTAGAATAGCTGTTTTCCTTTGGGGAATCCCCCCCCCCAAATAAATAGAAGAATAACCTAAAATATTCTATGAGTGGGACATCCAGTCATGCTGCTTCTGAAGACAAATTTTAATCTTCAGTTTTAATAACACATGCAAAAAATTGCTTGAAATTTTATAAATAGACTGAAATAGAATTATAGAATAATAGAAATTATATAATTATATATAGAATAATAGAAATTATATAAATGCTGGGATGATCTCCACCATATTCCAACAACAAAGGAAATTACCGCTCTGCAAATTGAGAATAATAATTAAAATAATGAAATAATTTTACTTTAACATGAGAAAAAAAGTTTCATGCACAAAAAGACCTGTAATAATGAAATTTGAGATTTCAAAATGCATTCAGGATGCGATTTTGAAATCTGTTGGCCAAAATGGATATCTCTTTTGGAAAGTTAAAATTTAGTGCATAATTTCATTTATCAGCAACTCCCTGAGAGTTTTTTTTTATTTTGATGGCTTTACTTCTTTTCAAATAATTCCTGTGGGATATGTGTATAACGAGCGATCCAAGAGCATTTTAATTTTCTTTTTATTGTATTCCAGTGATTATACCTACAAAAGGAGATGAACTCGGTAATAACTCCATAAACACGTTATAATTAATTTTGTCACAAAATTTATTCTGGAGAATATTATGATAAAATTTTTTGACATTTTTTATAATACTTAGCATTACATACCATTCATCACTTTAGAAAGAATCAGAATTAATTAGCAAAAGATAGCGGCTGCAGAATCAGTAATTCGTCTTTATTTAAAGTCTTTCTTTAACAAAAACGTAATTATGAATACACTAATAGGAGCTTTCTTCAATTATTTTTTATAAATTAAAATCATTTCAATATATGCTTTTGGTATCTATAAATTTCTCCAAGGAGTATTTTAAAATCTGTTAACTAAGTTTGGGTCCCGTCCGTGATTCTTTCATTTTAAACAACCGGTAGCTGAGACAAAATTCAAGGCAATATCATTCAAATGAGGTTAATATTCACGATTTCTTCACGAAATGAAGGAATTAAGAGAATGAAATACGAATTTCGCCTGTTTTAAGCAATCGATCATCTACCAGATTATCATAAATTCGCAAAGATGGATTAGACGAATGCGTTGACGGAGCAATAGTCTGTTTCACAAAGTAATGAGTTCAAGTTCGAAAGTCGTGAAAATATGTTCTATGGAATTCAAAGAGATTAAAAAAACAAAATAAATTGAACACAAATTTTGACATGTCAAGAACTTCCAAAATTACATTCAAACTTGCAAAAAGTATCCCGTCCTATAAACTGTTCTCATTTTGTTTTGGTATGAAGGAAAAAAGATATAAAAGTATATTATTTCGTAATATTTTAATGAAACATTATTAAAATATCTTGAAATAGATTTCTAAAAGTAGCATGCAAGTTCTCTATTTCTGTATAATTGTTAATAATGAATGAAACAATTTAATATAATTCAATAAATTTGAAGAATGAATTTTTAGCGTTTAATATAAGTTCGGTTAATTCTAAAATAAATAAATAAGAAGAAATTTGTAACAAAGCATTTTTTATTCTAGATTTCAGTATTTACTAAGATTATCTAAATCATTATGACGAGTTTCATATTGAAAAATAAGCAGATGTACAATGATATTTCCTGAATGCACTGTAAATCGACGAGTTTAAACGCTGCTAATAAATATATTGAATTAAATATATAATTTAATTAATAAGCTACCACAGATTTTTTACATCAGTCTTGAAATTGTCGATTAAATAATATAGCATATATTAAGTATAGATTTAATGCCTAAATGTCTATTTATATAAATATTTCATTTATTTTTATCTCTTAATTTTAAATGCTGATGTACTTTGACAATAATATTTTAGAATCTGAAATAGAGCAGTAATATATGCTTAATGTAAAAATGTAAAGTTTTATTATGATAAAATGAAAGAAATTAAAAAATTATTTATTTATTAATATAAAATCAGTCACTTTTACAAAGTATATATGTATATATTGAAAGATAAAAACTTTGTTTGGCACTTATCATAAATAAATTTGTATGAAATAAAGTATTAATAGAAAATTCCCCATGGTATTATTGCTATGTTCATTTAAATTATTTAAGTTATAAAAAGGCCTATTTCAAATATTTTTATTTTTATCTAATAATACGTTTTATCAGGTGAATATCTAGTTTTATATTTTATAATTTACGGCAATGCATATTTCATTGCGATCAAAGATAAGACTAGCGCGATAAGAAGTTTTTCCCCCATTCTTTATGGTAGAATTTATAATTCCAACTAAATGTTGCGATTTAAAATAAATTTTGTTAATTGTTGTAAAAGAGCCTGATAGAAATTTTATGATTATGTGCCGATCTTCATCTTTGGTTAAGCAAGAGTTTTGTTATAAAGCAAATATTACGCAAAACCATGCATAATGAGTAATATACAGTAAACAGAAGTTAATAATAGTTAGCTAAATGAGGAGCTTCAATTCAATTGTGATAACAAAGAAAATTTGATTAACTGAATGATGTTTTCATAAATTTTTGTGTTTCGTGAGCATCATCTAAAAAATTGGTATTTTCTGAAACTAAAAAGAAATTTCAAAAGATTTCAAGAAAAATAATTTAAATTTAAAATTTTGGCATTTGATACTATTTGAGAATGCAAAATCATTTTAAGTGTATTTATTATGCTTATTACAGTATTTAAATTAATATCATAAATAAGGGAAAACTAATTTTAACAATCAATACTTTTCTTACATAATTTAAAGAAACAGAAAAAAATTACATTGAGAAGAGAAGTATTGCAAAACAAAAATAAGGTTTTCAAATATTTATTAAACTAGAATTTATTGATTTAAAAAATCATAATTTATTTTCAAAATTCACCATTTATCATCATTTATACATTAATACGTCGTTTATTTCAAAAACTCTAATTGTATTAAATTCTGAAAAGAAATTTTTAGGAGCTATATTTGTGCTTCCTCATAAAAACAATTATTTCTTATTCAAAGACAAATTTTATATCATAGCAAATTCACATAATCTTTTGAGCAAAGAACACAACAGAATAATTTTCGAAACATTTTCTTTTTAAATGTAAACAAATAGAGAAAGTATTAATTGCAATACTTTAATTACCTAATTATAGTTATTCTGTTTCTCGAAGTATTTAAATTTAAATATTACTTGGCAATATTTATTTAAAAGTAAAAATAAATCTTGCAAAATTGAGATAATAATCGATCCTCACAATGCTGGAAAAAAGGAGCATTTTTCGTAAACATTTTTGAAAAGTTAGATCACACTTACCGGGAAACGAAGTCATCTGAATAAATGGAAGAGCTTTCCAACTAAGCAGAGAGAGAAAAGAGTTTTGAAGATTCAGAGGGAGAACTAGTCAAGTTGCACTTATATAGTGGTGCGCCGGCAAGATTTCTTCCAGTGAGGGGTTGTTGCAGGGTTGCCCGATCTGTAGGGGGAGCGCATCGCCAAATCTGCCAAATTCAAAATGATATTTTTGGATTGATTCAGAGCATCAATTGGGTGTGGTGGGCAATGACATTTGTTTGGAAATTCGCACATGAGCTATCATCTGTTAGGATGCAGTTTCCGAAATGACGGAAAATCAATTCTAGCATAAAGTGGAGAGTTTGCGTTTGTTAATTCTTACCCTTAATCTGCTTCGCTTTTTAAAAAATATTTCAAACAGATAGTAAAAGTATTTCACGTTTTTAGAAATATACTAGTTTGAAAATAATCGCAGAGTTTTACTTTATTGTAAATAGTTTTCTTTTGCGTTGATGGTTTATTCAACTTGTATGTCTAGATAAATCAATTATAACTTATAATGTAATATTTAAAACTTTTAAAGTCTATAAATAAAATCACAATGCGCTTTTAACTTTTTTTCTCTTCAAGCCTTTATAATTTTCTTTTTGTAAAATGTATGAATAATTTTCATGTATATATTCTAGCGTTTGTTATGGTAATTTATACATTAACTCTACTCTATCTATACCTTTTTTCATTCATTTAATTTCATTTAAAGATACTAATTTGTTTGCTGCTTTCAGAGAAGGAATCATTTCACGTACAGTAAAAGAAAACTATTTTATGTGATTGCTTTTGCTTTTCGATGAAAAAAGTCAGGCACTCACATAATTTGAAATTAAATTTCAATAGATTTTACCTTTGAAGTTTTCAACTTACATCATTATTTCAGTAAAATAAAAAAATTGTTTTTTGTAATCGAACTAGTAAAATTTAAATAGATAAACCCAAGGAAATTGATCAAATGTGGTGGTGAGTAAAAATACAATTCTAAATTTCTCTCTCAACAATTAATTAAGTAGAAGGTATTTTGACTTCTTTATGAAAAAAAACAAATTTGGATTGCAGTGATAAAAATTTATGAATAATAATAACAAGAAAATGTCTGCTGCATATGGCATGCCTTCGGATTTTTTTCGATCATAAAATAAAATATATGTTTACGATTTACATTGACAATTAATAATTGATAATTATGAAATGATAACATTTTCTCCAAGTTTATTAAACACATTTTTCATATTATTAGGGAGTATAAATCAGGTTTCAGCTCTGAGAACCTTCATTTAAGCTGATTTGTTACATAACCATGAAGCTGTCATTTTATAATCTATTTATCACTCATTTACTAATTCATCTGAGTTCAGAAAACTGAAATAGTTGTGTATCCTCAATGATGATGTAATATTCTAATATTTTTAGAACTTGAAGATCGGTTAATCAATAGACTTTAATTTCATATCAAAGACGCCACTAAACACGAATTTTTGTTATATATCTCACAATGGTTGCTGTTAAAGGTTAAACAGTAAAAAAATGAAGAAAGAAGAATGGTTTTTATAAAAATGATGTTTATGAAATATTTCTAGAAAATCATTATAATGAAATCAAGTACATAATGTATACTATGGAAATCAAAACGGCATCATAAAAATGTACGAAGAATACTGATAGTATTTAATCTACAATGATTTTCACAGCAAAGCGAATTTTAAAAAAACTATTCAAATTTAAAAATATGTTATAAAAAGGGTTTACATTTTAATTTACATAGAATATTCTTATCACCACCGTTCATTTTGATACGTAATTAAATTTATCAAACTCCCTCACATGTCAAAGGACATATTCATTCACATTCCTTGACAAGTCCGTTCATCTACACATAACCAAGCATATTTACACAGATTATCACCCACAAAATTTATTAATTATTCCTCATTGATTTAATTTGGTTTCTAATGTAATTCAAATACTTTATTCTTGTTCAATGCGCTACAATTTCAATCCTCACAAGGGTTTAAAATTTTTGAATTTATATGTAACGTCTAAATATTTATCAATTTTAAGCAAATGCGCTATGGTATTTAAAAATATAAAGGCCTATAATTCGTGTTAATTTGTCAATATGAGTAATTTTACGCGCTCTTTTCTGATATCAAAGACAAAACCTTTTCGATCACTGTATGCCGACTTCACAATTTTTTTGCGTATAATGATCCAAAACTTACTACTAGAAGGTGGTCGAGTTCCATTAACAAATAAAAATTTTAATGAATAACAATATGAATACAAAGGAATGTTTGAATAGCAATAACTAAATTTGTTAATCAAACCAATAACTAATTTAATCATGGATGCTGCCTTTTTTAGAATTCTCTCAAATTTTGGTTTTGCGAATTTTGAGGGGACATCAGACCCCTCAAGATTACAAGATCCCTGAGATTCGGATCTGTAGTGATTGGTGTAGTTAATATTTTCTTGTGCTCCTCAAAATATGGAAATTAAATGAAAATGAGGAGTCATTTCTGTTGAATGTGATGGTCAAGTGTAGCCAAAACCCAGGAGTAAGAGGTTTTTGAATTTTATTTCAAAATTCTTTTGTATCTTAGAAGCTTTTGACTTTCTGAAGAGTAGTTGTAGCAGAAATGCCCACTTGTTTGGGTCGCCATTTTGTTGTGTGTTTACCTTTTGAGAAACTGTTACCGATATCTACGATCAGTGCATGAACTTTTGGAGGACTCAGATATTGTCCTACTGTATTCAAAGATTTCATGATTGTGCAAACTATTATTTTGATATTTTTTTACTAATTTTAAACATCAATTGACGGACAGTGTCCGTAAATGTGTTGAGTATTAGTTAGCCACAAAACTGTTTCGTAATTTCAGTTCTGATTGGGGCATCTAATTAGAAGAATTCTTGTTTTCTTTAGATATTTTTATGCTAAAAAATTAATTGATAATTTTATTTGCACATTTTTTCAAATTATTTATAATAATTCAAATTTAAAATTGGGAAAGCTTTCCAACTTTCGTTAATATATAATTAAAGCTTTCTTTTCTATTGCACCGGAAATTCAGACTTAGTGAAAGAATTGAAGTAGAAAAATGGAATCAGACAAAAACAAGAAGGATAGATAAAACTATTTTGATAATAGTGATTTCTTAACTGATGATGAGAGTTTATTTTACTCGCCAAAAGGAGCGGAAATAATAATTTCTTCTCCTTTTAGCCAATTCACCAACTCCAATTAAAAAAACCCAAAAGGACTGACACATCAAGACTTTAAAAAATCATTGGATTCTGATTCCAAAGAGATAATTGAACCGTCAATGCAAACGGATAGCAAAATACAAATGACCTCAAAACGGAAAAGAAAAATGAAAACAGGGGGAAATCACCCAAAAGATGAAAGACCACTCATTCCATTTTTTCAGGAGCCAAAATGAATTCAATCGATGATAATCATGGACAAACATTCGCAAATGTAATTAAAAACAAAACAGTGTTGACAAGGCGAAAAATAAAAAAAAAATTCCATTAAGACCAGGTCAAATTTTTATTAGAAGGATCCAAGCCTTCAAAAAGTTATTGGTGGGGGAAGAAAAGAACCAATTGCTTCAAAAAATAGTAAACCCGGATTAAAAAGATAATAAATCCCCACAGTTGCTAGAACCTAAATCAAACCTGTCTACACTGATGATTAGACGAATTACAGAGACAATAGACTCATCGATTAAAATGAGAAAGACATTGGAAGCAAATATCTGTCCAAAGGCGATAGAAATTAAAATTATAGGTTTGAAATCGGCAATGGGATATGGAGTTTTGGTTCAGGTCGAAACATCATAAATGATTGTGAAATTAAAAGATGCCCTTAACAATCATAACAATTTGCAAAATGTATGCAAGGCAGCTACTCCACAGATTAGGATGCCACAAATCATTATATATGATATGGAAAAGAGTGAAAGCCCCTGGAAGGATGAGGAATCGGATTTTCTTAATCAAATCAAGCAAACAATGACATAATAGGGAATATGCGGGTTCTGTTCGGGAAAAAAGGATGAGGTTGCTCGACTCACTGGGTTATAAGTTTGGACTCGAAAGCGTTCCGGATAATAAAGCAACACTACAGTGTGGTTTTGGATCGTATGGATTTAAGGAATTCGTGGAGCCCCTTAGATGCTTTATAAATCTAAAATATGAGCATGTTCGTTCTAAATGTTTACAAAAAGAAGAAAGCTGTTCTAAACGCATGGAATTGCATAACTATAAAAATTGCTCAAAGCAAAATCCAGAATGCAGAAACTGCAAAGAGTATTGCAAAAGAACAAGAATTATGATTCGAACGGATCATATTGCAACGTCAGAACATTGCCCTGTATTTATCAGGGAGAGAGATCAATTGATTAAACAAACGAAGTATGAATAATAAGCCTTTCAATGGTTATTTTGGATTTATTATTCAACATAATATAGGTCGGGGTAAGTATGCGACAAAGGAAATCCCAAATTTGTTTGGGGACGGACAACATTTCAGATTTTTATTTTTTACAAGAACCATATGCAATTAAAGGGAAAATAATAGGATGAAGAATAATTGCTAATATTTATGGAAAGGCGATAATTGCAGTAAGAAACAAAATATTTCTGTATTAACAGAGTTTACTACCGAAAAAATACTAGCAGCCAATTTGACAGTGGGAAATAGCGAAATTACGGTGGTATCAGCATACTCCCCACCTACTCATAATAAGGAAGAAATCATCAAGGAACTTGAAAATCTGGGGCCATCATCTGTACTCCTAGTGGAAGATTTCAATTTTCATAGCCCTCTGTGGGGAAAGGAAATTCCTGTTCATTATTTACAAGGTGAGGCCAGCTCGTTTGTAGAATTCATTTTTAAGAGTAATCATTTTATTTGGAGTAATCCAGACTCATTACAAGTATTTCAATCTAATGGTAGAAGCTGGATTGATTTCACCTTATCAACTAAAGACCTTCATGAAAGAGCAATGGGTTGGAAGGTAATCCAAAGTATTCTGAGTGACCATAGTTTTTTGATTTTCAAATTAATATGGGTGGCAAATTTTTTTCAGTAGAAATATTTAAATTAAACAAGAGAAAGATTCAAAGAAATGAGCTTTCAACCGGCTGAAAAATATGCTAATATTAGGGAAACAATGCAAAGGATTAAAAGTAAGCAAGATTTAGAATTATGGATTAAAGAATTTACAGAATTTATCCAAGGAATCGCCCAAAGATCAAACTTTAAAGAGACAAACCACTTCAGGGTTCCCTGATAGGACACTGAGCTGGAGAAACAAAGAAAATTGAGAGGCGCCTTGCGGCACAGATATCAAAGATGTAAAGACACTGAAGAGAGAAGGAAAAGGAGGCAAATTTATATAAAAAATGAATCGATATACAGAGGAATGTTAATAAAGAAAAGTAGAGGATGCTTTGAAAAGTTTTGTAGCGAAATAACAAGAGTGAACCCTTTTGAGCTACCTTATAAATTTGAGGCAGAAAAAATGAAAAGAAAAACAATTTTGCATAGTGTCAGAACAAGGAATGGAGCAAAAACCAAAAATACAAAAGAAACTATTGAAATTATTGCGAGTTGCCTTTTTAAAGAGGAACAGCCCCAAGAAGAAAATAAAAGCAGAAGAAAATTAGGAAAAGTATTGAAGGGTATACAACAAAAGAAAAAGATAAAATATTAACAATAAATGAAATAAGAACAACTATTAACAAAATGGCTGGAAAGAAAACACCTGGATTAGACAACATCTCAATGAAGATGCATGCTGAAATTAACAGAAAGAATCCATTCATGCTTTTAGAGTTATACAACAAGTACTTGAAATTAGGTGCGTTCCCTAATAAGTGGATGGTAGCAAAACTGATTTTAATTAATAAAACTAATAGAGACGTAGACGACCCTAAATTATATAGGCCAACTTTCTCACTAACAACAGCAAATAAAATCTTGGATAAACTGATAACTGAAAGAGTACAGCACTTGTTAACGAAACAAAATGGAATACATTATGATCAACATGGTTTTAATTACAATCACTCTTGTAAAACTTCACAAAATGCACTATGAAGTAAAATAAAAGATGCGATGGTTTAGTTTAGTTTTTGTTTGTCACAAAAGCCAATATGTTGACTATGTTGCGCCAATCAGATAAATAAAATCATCGCAATATGAAACTTTAAAGTTTTATTAGGAATGTTTAAAAATGAAACTATTTTTTAAAAATTACCACGATTTTAAATGAGAGAATAAAACCTTGTCGATTTTAAAAATTCAAAAAGATTAACATGAGGGTTTTTGCAAAGTAAATCTGATAAAGAAATTGTAGACGTTTGTAAAAATATCAAGCTCTGTACACAGAAACATGGACAGTCACTCATAATATGGCGAATAGAGATTTTGCATTTGCATTGCGAACACATTGGTGGTTGTTTGCCGAGTAAAAGATGAACATGAGGTAATCTGGTATGAACAATGCGTAGGCGTATAAAAAGAGTGTCTGCTTTTCAATTGCTTAATGAAGGCCAAGATTGTAAAATTTGTTTTACTGCATGGAGTTTGTTCTCTATCTCGAGATTCCGAGTAAAGAACCATTTTAACGTGTTTTTTAAGTCGCTTGTTGGTAAAGCCATATTTATAGGAGTAGTCACGGATTTGGCAGCCTTGTCCGCTTTTTCATTGCCTAATATTCCCACATGCGGTGGTACCCAACAGAATAAAACTGTAAAACCATGAGAATCCAAGTTATTAAAAATCTCTAAAACTCTTAAAATCAGAGGATGGTTATGAAAATTGGAATTGCATGATTGGAGTGAAATTCAAGCACTTAAGGAATGAGTATAGATAATAAAATGTTTGCGCAAATCATGAGAAATTTCCTGTAATGCATATAAAATAGCAATTACCTCTGCTATAAAAATTGAGCAAGAGGAATGAAGTTTGTAAGAAAAACTTTTTCAGGGAAAAGAACAGCTAAATATGCATGACCAACAGATTTTGATCCATCTGTATATATTGGAGTAAAATCTTGATAATGATGCCTGTGTTCAAGAAATTTCTGTTGATAAATAATGTCTGCTGGGTCAGACATTATTTATCAAAAAAAATATTTATCAACATTTTATAAAAGCCTTAAAAGGGTTTAAATATAGCATATTGTGGGTTTTCCAAGGGGAAATTTATTCAACGGCTGTGTAGTTACATCTATATAGAGTAAATTTAATTCCGAGAGGAGATTATGAATTCTCGTAAAAAGTACGGGTATAAATGATTTCCTAGCATCTTGCAGTCGAATTAAAAATGGGCGAAGTTTAAAATTATGAAATGGACGATTCCCATTTGATTTGATTCTGAAATAATAATTGAGAGGTAGCATCTTCCGTCGTAAGTCAAGAGCAGGCTCATAGCATTCGACATACAGGCTTTTAACAGGTGATGTTCGAAAAGCCCCTGAACAGAGTCGAAGAGTTGTGTGATGAATTGTGACCAGTTTAAATAACGCACTTTTCCTTGCCTATCCATACATTTCACAACTGTAATCCAATTTAAAGAGTACTGTGGCTTTATATATTTTAAACATCGAGCTTCTGTATGCTCCCCAGTCTGTAGTTGAGAGAACTTTTAAGATATTTAGTGATTTTTCAGACTTTTTTTCTCAATGTTTTCACATGGGATAGAAAGGTAAGCTGTCTGTCAGATGTAATGCTCAAAAATCGAATTTCATCCACAAATGGTATTTCCGCACCATTAAGATTTAGTTCGTTATCAGGATGAAGATTACGTTTCCGGCTTTCAAATTCCGCTTTCTTTTAAAATTCCGTACCTCCAAGTCCGACCATAAGCCTTTTCAATGTCAAAAAAGATGGCAACAAAATGTTTTCTTTGTAAAAATGTCAGGCGAATATCTGTTCAAGAACAAGTAAATTATCAGTTGTGCTCCAACCTCTCCTAAATCCACTTTGCGATGGCTGAAGGAAATTATGTAACTCCAAATAATAAACCAGTCTATAATTTATCATTCTTTCAAATAATTTGCTGAGACAACAAGTCAAAGCAATTGGACATAGTTAAGAGGATTCTTTGGATCTTTGCCCGGTTTTAGTAATGGAATTATCATAGCCTGTTGCCACATAGTAAGAAAATGATGTTCTTGCCAAATACGATTGTATAATATAATAAATTTTCTTGCGAATCCATTTTTAAATGTTGTATCATAGAGTAACTAATATTGTCTGGACCTGGAGATAAATCAAGGACATTGGCAAGGCATGGTTGGAATTTCAAAAGAGTAAAATTGCAATTATAGGGATAATTATCTAGAGAGTCGAAATTTAATTTTTGTTTTTCAACATTATTTTTGAAGCTCAAAAATCGTGAGGGATAATTTTGACTATTAGATGTATAATCAAGACTCGAACCTATGCAATTTGTAATATCCTTTAATGATGACACTATGTTCCCTCGATCCACTAAAATCGAAACAGTATTGGGTCGAGAAACACCTGATGCTTTTTAAACTTTTTTCCACAGCTGACCACAAGATATTATAGACGTTATGCTAGACACAAATTTTTGCCATGAAGTTCTTCGACTTCGTATCTGTATCCTTCTGAATTCAGCTTTGACCTTTTTAAAACTGATACAATTTTCCGAAGAAGGGTAACGTCGAAAGATATTCCAAGACTTTTTTTGTTTCTTATTTGCCAGTTGGAAATTTGCATCCCATCAGGGTTTGCTTTGTTTCCTCCAAATGTCCGACGTCTTTGGAATGGAATTATCTGCTGCTTCAAGTAATGTATGAGTTACATGATTTAATGCTTCTTCGATAGTGGAAGATTAATTATTTCAGAATTAATGTTAGATAAAGAAGTGACTTTTTGCCAATTTGCTGCGTTTGGAACATATTTAGGAGGGCGAAAAAAACTGATTGGATTAGATCGTCTGTCCGATAAAATTAGTGGAAAGTGGTTACTATTGTACAGGTCATTATCTGCAGTCAAATTGAAAAATGGTAACAGAGTTGGAGAGCAAATGGCTAAGTAAAATGAATGAAATGTTCGTGTTGGCAATGAAAATGTGTTATTTCGACAGAGTTTAAAAGACACAAATTATTGTCTGAGAGAAGCTTTTCAATTTGCAGACCACGTGAATTTGGATCAGGACTTCCCCAGAAAGGACTATGACCGTTAAGGTCTCCCAAATGATAAAGGTAAGCGCAAGTTGATAGATTAAATTATTCAGATCTGTTCATTAGGAGGTAAATAGAGGCTCCAAATGGTGACTAAGGACTGCACCTGTAGTCTAATAGCCACAGCTTGCAGATTTGTATGAAGATTTAAAAGCATTGAGGTATGTGTGCGGCTGCAAGAATTGCAACTCCACCAGAAACCCTGTTTTAGGTATGGTGCTTTCCAAAGATTTGGCAGCTTTGGATTACGGATATTATTCCTATCAGTCTTAAGATACGTCTCTTGGAGGGAAATGCATGCAGGGCGGTACTTATTTATGAGGTCTCTCAGTTCTACAGACTTGTTTAAAAAACCTCTACAATTCCACGAGACAAGTGTGGCCATGATTTTCTGTTTTAAAAAGAGAAAAAAAGAAGAGGGAAATGCCCAAAGAAAAAACTACGAAGGAAGTGGGAGTTCATCAGCCTCGATAGTTGACATATTGTCTTTAGACGGATACACCTTCAAAAGAGAGTCGCTATCATCCTCATTATCATTCTTTTCTTTTATTGAATCTTTTAAAAAATCTCGTATAGAGTGCGATCGGTTCTCAGAAGGATTTGAGATAGCTTGATTTCTTTTGGTGGTAAGAATACAAGCACGTTTGGCAGCTTTGGATTCTTTTACTTTTTCTATTTGATCCGATTTGTTTGTTTATTTTTTGCTGTCACGAGCACTTTCAGGATTTGAATTTAAGGGATGAGCATTTTTTGATGTAGACGGTATACTGGAATTGGAAACAGTTTTGTTTAAAGCAAATTGCGTATTAGATGAATTAATTGTGGTAGGAATAGGAGCAGACTCAGAATTAAGGTCTTCGGAACTAGCTAAAGATGTTTCTAGACCTGCAGTGTCAGAATAAAAGATAGAAGCTTCTTTCCAAACTTTCTTAATGACAAGGAGTGCAAGCCTATCTCTTTTTTTAATTGTAATTGTATCGTGATCTACTGAAGAATTTACAATCGGAACTAAGAGGAGCATTATTTTTAGCAGTGGATACTTCTTGCGGCTTTTTTACATTTAGTTCTTTAGGTGAAATGGTTGAAGTTAGCACTCGCGAGTAACTAATTCCCGGTTTTGGCATTCTGTCACTAACTATTCCGGGAATGAAATATTTTTTTGTAATTTTAACAGTTTGGATCTCCTTTTCAAATTCTTTTTTTCGGCAGGAGCAAGAATAGGCAGGATGATCGCCATTACAATTAAAGCATTTTATTTCTGTAGAAGAGCAGTTATTACTGTCGTGATCGGAAAGAGAGCAGCGGGTACAGATTTATTTACCTCGTCATGCTGTTATGGTATGACCGAACTTTTGACACTTAAAACACCGTAGTGGATTTGGTATGAATGGCTTTACAGGTCAGTTTATATATGCTATTTTAACTGATTTCGGTAATGGAGTGCTGAATGTAAGAATTAAATGTTTGTTGGGAAAGTTTTGACCGTTTGACTGCAATAACTTTTTGATCTTTAAGGCAATCTAAAATATTTTCTTCCAAATCTCTCTGCAGTTCACGTTCTGACACTACACCTCTGGAGTGATTAAAAAGTACTGTGGGGAGCAACCTTTACAGCAATGTTTCCTATTTTTTCAAGCTTATGAATATTTTCAGATTCTTTTGCGCTCATAGTTTCAATAAGCAATTTTCCACTGTTTAATTTTGTTATAGATTTCGCATCACCTACAATTGAAATGATAGTTTTGTGAATCGAAATTGGGGAAATATGTTTCAAATCATTGTTTTCGGAACTAATAATAAAAAAAATTATATGTGCAATAACTATGGTGAGAATTAAAATGAGCCATGCGACATTAGAGGAGATTCGGTCCAACGGCATCTCCCACCACGGAGCCCAACAAGGGATGGTAGTTACCGGCTCTAGAAATTCCTAGCCTCGGCATTTGCCATAAGAGCTTGTACGCTGGGAGCACCCTTAACGCCAAGTCCAAGGTGTAACCCCTTCGCTTGATCCCTAGCAGACTAATCACTCATGTGGTTAGGTATCGGCCGATTGATACACTGGGGACTACACCGCCCGTAGTTTAATGGGTTGCCACGCACGGCCAACACGTGGGGACTTTACCTGTCCATGAGAAGCAAGAAGCAAACAGAGCGGTGACGGCTTCTCATGGAGAGCTCCCTCGCTTGCCGTCGAGGGAAAGAAAAAGCACAGCTGAAAGCAGAAGGCGTAGAGGAGGATAAATATAAAGGGGGGGAGATCCCTGGGGACCTGGGGATCGGGACACCCGTATCCACCTAAAGAAGTTGAGCCCTTGAGGGGTAAGATGCGATTGATCAAAAACTTAAAATAGCATTTATATCTTCGGACGTAGCTGGATGGGGAGGATAATTGGAAATTTATAATAGATAGAGGAGTACCCCAGGGCTCATGCACTGGGCCGTTATTCTCGAATATGGTTATGAATTCTGCAGTTAAGATCAGTCTTCCAGAGAACTGATTTATACAGTCATCTGCCGATGATGTGCTGCTAATAACTTCGGGAAGAACAAAAGATGAATTGGAAATTAAAGGAAAAGAAATAATTCATAGGCTGATAAAAGGGTATAATACATAAACTTGAATTAAATGAAAGGAAAACAATACAAATGACAATTACATTTGGAGAACGTTTAAAATTAACAGATCCGCCAACACATCAAAATGGGCAATAAAAATATAAATGTGTCTAATCACGTTAATTACTTGGGAGTTACATGGGACAGTAAATTAACATTTTCATCGCATTTTAGCAAGATCAAGAAAAAAGTGGAAGTATTGACGTATAAACTAGTGACAGCTGCTGATAAATTTTATGGATAAAAGAAACACCATCTAAGAAGAACCGACACTGGGGCCATTGAACCATTTGTCCTTTTCGGGCACGGCTCATGGGGGCATAGACTTAATCCAAAGAAATTTAGAGAAGCATTAAATGCAATCATTATCAATGCCTCTCATCATTATATCTGAGGTATATAGAACCATTTCTACCGAAGCCCTTCAAGTGATAACGGGAATATTGGATCTCAGAACAACGGAAATATTCACTAAATTTCTAATAAGAACAACTTGTGATAAAGTTAAAATAGGAAACAAATGCTTCAGCAATAAATATTATGAGATGTTGATTTATTCATGGTTTTCAAATTAAAATGCCAGTTATGAAGGGAATAGAAAATATTACAGATGGTTAAAAAGATGAAAATAAAGTAGTAGTCGCAATAGTAGTATATTACTATGGGAAATAAATCGATGAAAGCCTTGTGAAATTATCAAACCATTCCACAAGTTTCCAGACAGATGTGCAAGATTTAAAGATGACCGTAGAATATTGTGAAAGGTTGGAGGACGAATAGAAGAGCTCAATTTTTCAGTTTCTTTGTCAGTTCTCAAGCCATCAAATCATTTCACAATTGTAATAGGGAAATATGGACGATAAAAGAAAATATAAAAAGAGTAGCACTTAACAAGTGGATAGAGTTGAGTTGGGTTAAGGCCCATGTTGGGATATATGGTAATGAAAAGGAGGATCAATATGCAAAGATGGTGGCACAGAAAGAGAGTGTGGATATAATTGTCCCCAAATCTAATGGTGTCTTAAAATGGGAATTGAGAGAAGAAATTAAGCTTCAATGGTTTTACAGATGGTATATGCCCAAAATAGGAAGAGTGACTTACGATTTTATTCCTGATCCAGAAATAAAAATAAGAAGATGCCATCCAATAATAATCCAAATTTTATCAGGACATGGGAGATTCCCTGCATATTTCCAAAGATTTAGAAGAATGCAGGAAAATAAATGCATTTGTGGAGGAATCGGTACTGTTTACCACTATTTAAAGGAATGCACTGAAATCTCCGAACATAGAAAACATCTGCGAGTTGAAAATTATGACTTGAGTTCAGTTCTGATGGTGCTAGGTAATCATAGGACTCTGAAGGACATGTTGTCTAAAACTGTCAGTTTTTTGCCAACTGTTTGAAAGTTTGTAGAAAAGGAGGTGGTTAGTATTTGACCATTTTGGGGTCAATTATCTCGAAGAGAATATCAGTTTGACAGATTCGGTCAATGTAAGGATGGACATTGTTAAAGCCACAGTCGGCCACAAGAAATCGTGTCCATATTGCTACATTCAGTGGTGGTGGGTTGATCGGCTGTACACAAGAAGAAATGTAACCTTCCCTGTTTGCTGTTTCGAATACTGTATGTTTCATTGAACTGTTGCTTAGTGTAAAGCAAATTGAATACAACTTGATAATTGAATAGCATCTTACTCCAGAAAATTCGACTTGATATTATACACCCTGTTCCAATATACACTGAAGTCATGGGATAGCAATATGCAAATATACAGATGACAGTAGTATCGCAACGAAAAAGTATAAATGCGCAGTTCGTTTTCCAGAGCTTTCATTTGGG